>JAQGAO010000469.1:0-34167 GCA_034697705.1 Ommatoiulus sabulosus | reverse complement strand
TAAACCAGCGATTTTTGCCTCAAATCGCTGGTTTAACCTAAGTTTGAGGTTTGAACCTCGTTGGTTACTGCTACCGTTATAGCACTAGATTTTCAGGACGAAAACACATGCAACCACGTGCATATTCAGATTTTAATAAATTACTGAGACTTTTCTTACATTTGGATGTTTGTTCCAAAATGTGAACGTTTTCGTTCAAATTGCTTGGTTATAGCAGCTATTAAGCCTAATATCACTTCGTTTTCACAATGTAAACATAGCAATCAATCACATATCTACTTCGGAATGGATGATACTGATCAGGATTTCGTGAACTGAAATATTCCAATAAGAATAACCTTTCAAAAACCTAGCCTTAAAAGGGTTCAATGTATTGAACCTTTTCAATTTATAAAGAACCTTTAAAGGGTTCAGTGTATTGAGCCTTATTTGTGTATTTGTAACCTAGCTTTTAGAAGGTTCTTGAAAAAAAGCCTTTTTTGCGGTTCTAATTCGAAGTACCTAAAAAGGTTCTCCTTGTGTAGCAAGGAGAGTGTAACTACGTAAATTATAAATTTTTAAATTCTATTTTTACACATTTTAAATTATTTTTATCTCAAACCATATTGCGATGTCGTGTAGCAAAATTTGATAAGTGAAATCATATATAAGTTCAAGCAAATTTCTGCTTTACGTATGTATTGCCACACAAAAAATTTAAAAGTAGATACATGTACAGGGAAAATAAAAGTAGATTAGGACATTCTATTTACCACTCTTTCAATAATGTATTTTTTTGAAATGGCATTTTACATGGGCATGAATATTAGAGGCTGAGACAAATTTGCATCTTATTCTGTAATTGAAATCCACAGAATAATATTTTTGCTCTCAATAATGAATAGTCGGAAAATCCGTTTGCAGGCAAGAAATTAAGAAAGCTAGTGTTAATACCCATATTGCACATACAGAGTCAAATGTCAAGGAAATCAACTGTACATGTTCAAGTATAACCCACCTTAGCTGGAAAAATTGATTTTAGTAAATGACCAATGCCAATAAATATACATGTACGAGTGAGTGAAATTGTATGAAACAATACTATTCTACGAGTGTGAAGGTCTCTTTTAATTTGGAATATAAATTCTAATTGTAAACAAAAGTTAATTCATTACAAGTACAAGTACATTGGGAGAGAATACTGGTCAAGACACGCACTTTAATCAAGAATATAACTCGCCAAAGCCTTTTATACCCTGTAAGTGGTCAAGCGCGTGTTACGAGTAAAATTGATACTTATATTTTACGAAATTTCGCATGATATCAAATTTGCAAATGAATAAACCTCATTCAAACAAAACTGAAATTATCCGATTGCGTTGGACATAATATCAGAAACAGCTTACTTATTGGCCTCATTTTATACTTTTCCTAAAGGGGATATTATGACCTCAAACTCAAACCATATTTCAAGCAAATAAAACACGTTCATGCATTTTTCCAGTTGAAAATTGTAAAAAATTCAAGTAATCATCAACTTGATTTAAATACATTTTCCATTTTTATTTCTGCCATGCCCAATATTGTGAATGAATTTAACGATCCAAACCTATAGCTTCACATAATGTACATGTATACATGTATAGTAACAGCTAAGGCTCACTTAGCTATCACTTCAATGTTGTTATCTTTCTGACGAATCTGATGAGTAGATACCATATCTCTAGGTGTTAATTAGTACATACATAGTAAATTAATCTATTGTTAATTACCTAGAAAATGTACGTGCACCTACAGTAAATCGTTCAAGGTAGGAATATCTTAAGGATATAATTCGGAATGTATTATCAAATTTATTCTAATTGCAAAATGATTTAAAAATGTATTTAAATACATTTTAAAATGCATTTCGATATTAAAGGTGTTTTAATCTAAATGCATTACTTATGCATATAGGATTTTTTCTTTATCCTTTCAACTGGGCGTGTATTCATATATGCAAATGCAACCCTTGATTTATGATTTTTTATCATGCTTGTGTCGTGTGTGCCATATCCGTGTTTAGGTGTTAATATTCAGCCAAACTGGAAACAACCGGCGAATGTCTGATTTGCCCTCCGCCGCAAAACGAAAACATTAATCCTAAACCAATCTCGATATGAAATAAAAAAATTGAGTAAACATGATATCGAATATGCAAACAGATTTAACTGCGTTGTGTGAGAATTATACAGTAAAAAATAAAAAGAACGGAAATTGTTTGGAAACTGTCATCGTTTTACCTGCACATGTCCAGATGTACACACTGCCGCGCTTAATGTAGTAAATCAATTGGACGATTTATTCTAATTAACACTCTGAAGGACGTCAATGACCAATATAAAAACTAAATCAAAATGAACTTGCTTCCTACATTTGCGTAATTTTTGAAGGGTACGAAACCCATGTAGAAAAAAGAAAGCGATGATAAACTTCAGTCATTGCGTGACATATTTTGCCACTAAATTTTATAACCATTCCACATATGCTAAGTAATTAATTTGAAACTGGTAAGAAACATCACATTTTGTTGGAAATTTGCTGTTACCAAATTCATGGCGCTCCTAGTTAGATATTGGTATCAGTATCAGTTTGCATTGGCAGTTATCTAGTTGGGCAATTTGAAAGATGTGAAGGCACGTTGCCATAGCAACGCATTAACTGGTTCGAGAAACTCTTCCAAGGTAATCGCCAATAGTAAAGCAATTATATGATAGTTTTGTTCACGTGAGCACGTGAGTTTGCACCAGTTGTCTAATTGACGATTATTCTCAATGTACATGTACGTGCCGTGCGCCATCTAGCTACAATAAAGACAAACAAGCATGTGTATCTGGATTGAAAGAAATGTTCTACCCAAATACACTTGTACAGTACATTGTGCACTGTAAAATGTACATGTATAAATTTGATAGGTTTCTCTCCTTTCTCCACGGCTCCACTATAAAAGTGCATTGACAAAATCGTCATAATTATCATTAATATTAATGAAATTTGAAAACAAAATCCAGAATTTGACACAATAAATTTGTTCAAATTTTTAAATATTTAAGCAAAGGTGTGAAGCATGAAGACAATTATACTGTAGTTGCATTACGCTGTCATTAAAACGTAATTTTATGTTTAAGACGTGCGTGTTTTATATTAGCTAGTTCCGCTACAAAAATTTAATACGAAAAATTTACAACGAGAAAAGTACACCTTTTGACCTTAATCTTGAGAGCATTTTGGTGAAAACTCCTTTTTAAGGAACACCTTAAGCCGACCTTTGATTTCGAATGAATCAGCTTTATTCACGCGGCTATTTTTTTAATAGAAATACACGAAATTTGGCAATTTCGCTTTAATTTAGAGCTGTCATTTGAAAATGAGATAGCCATAGAGCACCGTAGTTACAAGATGTAAAACATGTATTTGTAATTCAAACACGCCACTTGACAAGGTAACATTTTCTTGAAGGCTGTTAAAAAGATTAGGTCAGACACTTTTAATGAGTAATTACCTTTGGTCCGTTCATATAAAGACACATCCATTAAGTTTGCATAGGCTAGATTTTATTATTTCGCGAAAACCACCCTTTAAGAGCAAGGTTACGATCTTTGAAAACTGTTTCAATTTCAGATAGAGTACCGTGAGTACGCAATAGTCGTGATCCTCACCTTGATTCTCCGAAAAATAAAAAACACCAGATTTGTGTTTTCTCATAAAAAAAACAACTATATAAACCGTATATATTAAATTAAAATTTACTCAGCATATTAAAGTCCATATTCTCGACATCAAACTGCGATATAACCTATATTTAGATTATTTTGCCTGAAATTTATTACTTCTGAATTAATGCATATGAAACCTACGAAAACTGAGCACGTTTCTTGGGGTTTATACAAGCGATTTACTCTATAGGTAGCTAGGCTTATATTTTTTAGCAGAAATTCACCGTCTAGCGTAATTTATTCCTATAGTAAATACAATGCTATCGATTTTGTGTAATTTAATTTTAACTATTACATTTCAAGTCTCTAAATATGCTCACTAATTTAGACAATAGTTTTGATCGAATTTGGACATGCTACATGTACTGTGTGTATTGTCACGAATTCTTAAACTAAACATGCACTTGAATCAGTAACTACTAAATAATTGAAGTTAATGTGTTGATCAGGTGCTCGAATTACATGACAACTGTACTTTTAAATTAGTACAGTATAAGAGAAAATAAACTGCTGTTTAAAATTGTAATTCGTGTAGCAGGGTTTATGGACAACATGCTCGCCGAGCATAATGTTGGTAATAAAATGGTTATAATGGTTAAAACAATTCGGCGCCATGTTAGCACGTTGGAAATCATGTTTTTTTTTTAACGAGAAAGCGGGATAAACACATATGAAGGTCAAGTAAGCGTATTATATTTCGGACAAACCTAAAAGTGAGTTATGGAGGCACACTTTTTGTTAGAACTAGCTTTTAACTTGAGGAAAAAATATAAATCAGTCAGAAGTAATTTTCAAATTACATTTGAGGGGAAACAATAGTAAAAAACATGGCGGGTGTTCCTACAGTAGATACATATACTGCTGAGTTGCAATACGATAAGCCACTTTAAACGAGTTCCTATACTTTCAAGAAAAAAAAATATGTTGAAATACATGCTAATGATTCGATTGTGGTACAGATTAATTAAATTTATTAACCCATTGTGATGCATAGGCTAATTTTAAAATCACTTCAATTAGTTAACTTGAGGACAAGCAGTAATTGCATGTTCCTTAATTAAATTCAAGATATTCAAGAAATTCAACATATCGATGATATGTTAAACCAAATAATATTAATCGCATAATAATACATATTCAGATCATATCTAAAATAGGAATGATATTATCCTGTTTAAGACGTTCTTAGAAAAGTATTTAAGGATATGCAATTATCGAGACCAAGAATTTTGTATTTGGCCTCGTGGTCGTCGTTTGCCCAATTTTACATTCTTCTAAACAGTTACATGTAAGTCACTAAATGTATCCAATACATACAGTCGAAAACGTCTCCTTGCAAACTGATAAATGACTATGTTCCTGTTTTTTTTTATCGCGAATTATTTGTGTTATAACTATAGCTTTAAACTATGACACTTAGCCGCTAAAATCCAGTAACCCTGGTTGTCCATATACGTTTCATGACTCATTCATTCATATTGAATGGCAGCGAAGGTAAATCGTACATGAAAGAGATAAAATCGATCTTATTAATTAGTACACGGTTCAAGTTCGCGTATCTTTACTCAGTTTCTAATTAGTTTAAATTGCTTTACTGAGTAGGTGGACTGATGTCCCAATCTACATTTCCCTCGTCACGAAGTTTGGTTGCGGAGATTCCCACTTTAAGTCTAGAAGGTCTTATACAGTATGCCTAAAATGGCTCTTTTTCGATGGACCTAAATACTCATAATCGTGTCGTTGAGGTTACTCGTTGTATTTTAGGACTCGCCCTTGTGCCTGTCATAAATTCGTGTCAATCTCCTCCAATTCATTAACTCATTGACCACGTACAGTGGGGTTAATTTACGGAGGGGCTTTTTGTCTTAAATTGAATTCGCATAGCACGCAGACACCCAAACAGAGGCGAATGGGACCATGGGAATGTGGGGGCAACGCAAAAGTGTGACTGTGCAAGAAATGAACGAGTGCCGGTGTCACGTTCAAAAATCACATGTTTATCTGATCCAAAATCACGCTGGCCAGCGAGTTTCATCTGATTATTTTGAAGGTTCCATTAAAAGTAAGGTCGTTGGTTCTCCAGCTTCCAGTTATCCAAAGTTATTACGGGAAGGTCTGTTCGTACTCAATCATATTTTTTTATAAAACTTATAATTGATTATTTCCCCAATAATTCGAGAATAAAAAATACACGTATTTATTTTTTGGTTCTTAATGCACGTTAATTGCTCGCGAAGCAAACAATAGATTGCGAACACCGTTCATTTCCTATAATTATCAGTAATTAATCAAATAATATTGACCTTTGATCATCATTTCTTGTTAATTATATGGGAAATTACTGAAACAAGATAACGTCCATATGAAATACTGACATCTTGAGATGTTTTTTTATAATAGATATTATTTATTTATTGCAGCAGCAAGTATTGAAGATTTACGGATCTTTAATTACTACAGTTGCAGTAAAAGTTACTCATCCAAGGACCACTACAAACAGTCTAGTGGAATTAACATTCTCTTGAACATCAATTTTACTGCATGCGTACATTATACTGTTCAGGTTTAGTTAAAAGTGTAGCATTGATATTTTCATTCTGTAGTTTGCTCATTTTTAAACAATCATGTTTTCTGAAGAAATGAAGAACATGTAAGTTATGCATTTGGTATGTTTATAACTCGCATTTCTCGGGTAAGATCAAACACTGTAAATCTTCAAATGTCTAATAAAATCTAAAAAGGGATTGTGTACTGGGAGAGTAGAGTACCCGAAAAAAAAATATGAGAAAACAAGCCATGACCAGCTTTTATGACAAATATTTCATTTTCAACATTGTGGTCAATTTTTCTCCTAAAACGATTCAAAGTTTATTTTTTAATGGCAATTTGGTAAAAAACTTCAACTTTTTTTGATTTTACATATAAATTACATAAAAACTAAATAGAGCAGAACTAAAAAATGAAACAGAGAAACCTTCTTGACTTTTAAGTCGGTAACCACCAATGTTTTTTACAATCATAAATATTGTAGTGGTTTTCCCCTGTGCCAGTGTCATTAATCAAATTTAAGAAGTAGCTAGATTTCATCAGTGGCTAAACGCGATATATTTCAAATGTTCTTAACCGAATTAAATATTTGGTGTGAAAAGCACAGATGATATAAAACTAGGTTATAAATCAAGCCGGATAAACATGCTAATTGCACCGCAATTTCAGGTAGGCAACCAATAAAATTGGGTCAAGTTTTTATGAACAAGATTATATTTCAATCACCAAGAGCGAAATAAAAATCTACCAACCTAAGTGGATGTGACATGAAACGATTCTGTCATGCACTGATTAAACAAACATTTTAACTTTTTTTGTATACGATTGCACGTGCATTTTTAAAACAAGATTTCACTATGTTATATTTCATTCAACTAATAAAATTTACGCTTTTGTATGCATATGGAGATCGTTGAGAAATAATCTTTGGTGATTATTAATGTAACTTAATTTATTTTTTTAATTCGTGGCAACTTTTATGAAAACAATAAAGAATTTTGATTTATAAGCTTTATAAAATGTTGTTATATACAATATATTTGGTTAGTAACTCATTTCATGGATTATATCGTTTTTTTTATATTACACGAAAAACTTAAGCTCGTCATTTCAATAACTTCGGCATAGCAAAAAATATCGCACTTTAGTTCACTTAAAAACAGAAAACTGGAATAATGAAAATTATAATACAATTGAGTATTGATTACTCGCCAGCAAAACAGTCCCAAACATGCAGCAGATTCACGCAAAAATTACTGCATAATGTAAGTTATTACAGGAAGGTCTGTTCGTACTCAATCATATTCATTAAAACGTATAATTGATTATTTCCCCAATAACACGAGAATAAAAAATACACGTATTTATTTTTTGGTTCTCAATGCATGTTAATTGCTCGCGAAGCAAACAATAGATTATGAATACCGTTCATTTCCTATAATTATCAGTAATTAATCAAATAATATTAACCTTTGGTCATCATATATGCTTGATGTTTAATACATTTCATCTGCAATTGGTGAAATATGTACGAGCTCGCATTCTGCAATTCATTTAAAATATAATTATTTCAAAAGAAATTTCAACATTGGCATAAAACATGATAAAAGTATATTTTCTATCAGAAAAATAAGTTTTACTGCATCAAATTTCAAGAAGTGGTTTTATTTCAATGAATACTTAAAACTATTTAAAGTAAGTAAACATCATTGCCCTAAAAATCTTGAATGGTGTGATTTTTCTTAATAGAAATTACAGATAAATTAAAATTTTTGAACGAAATAGCGTTAAAATCAGAAAAAAGTGAAACGCTTATTACGCCAAACGCTATTTTTTCATTTAAACTTGACTTTT
Organism: Ommatoiulus sabulosus; assembly: GCA_034697705.1. Classification (NCBI taxonomy): domain Eukaryota; kingdom Metazoa; phylum Arthropoda; class Diplopoda; order Julida; family Julidae; genus Ommatoiulus; species Ommatoiulus sabulosus. The sequence goes on along the minus strand of JAQGAO010000469.1, from coordinate 26,032 downwards.
AACTTATAATGTAAATCAAACGTTGAACCACAAATTGCGAAAAGCCATACAAGTTATTTTGAGAAGAACATTTAAGCAGTTTCCGAGTCTAGACAATGTTTAATAAATACAGAACTACATGCAACTAACATCTGAATAAATTGTATTCTGGTTGCTCCACATTTCTGACTTACATTGGTCATAGTTTATGCAACCAAGTTTCAAAGAGATTCCCGCTTATTTTTCAGTCTCAAAACCGACGCAATTTCGCTCCGACCACTAAATTACCCACGGTATTTGAATCAATGTTATTGGGAGCAGATCTTCGGGGAAAGTTCTATCGTATTTCCAGTTCAATGCAATCGCAAACAGAAGCAAATAAAGCCCCGCCATTTCCAAGTTATGCATCGCATTTTTTTCGTTGTTTTCAAGCCATGTTCGACCCAAACCCACTCGCATGAAGTAAGTTTTCTATGTTAGTGACCCGTTGAACGTGGTACCACATATTGTGATAGCTGATTTTTAAATGAAATTCAGTGCAGATAAACAAAAGTCGGGTCTCCTACACTCGAATCGACCATTGAACACCCCTAATGTATTCGTTGTAGTAAATAGGCGAAAGATTCCGTCCGCCCAAGAAAACCAGAAAAAAAAACCCAGCTTCATTTTAAACCCATTTTTAATTCCACCTGCGTGAAGTCTCGCAAAGTGGAAGGCGTTTACGGTAAATGTTTGCTCTCATTTCAACTCGTTTTTAAAAGAATTAATTCATTTTCATAAATATAAACGGGTCGCAATTCCTTGAAAATCCAGCATTATATTATTCAACGGTGACTAAAGTTCCCGTAGACTCGTGTCAATTAATCATCATCTCAACCTCCCTCAATGATGAAGCATGATATTTAGAAATAAATAAAAGTTTAGAAATGAACTTATACTCTTATCATTTTCATATATTTTTTTCCCGTTTGTTCATTACAAAACTGCTTCGTTGCAATCACGATAAACATTATTCTTTATATATATAAAAAAAAATTCTTTTGGAAAATGGGAAGCTAAATGTACCTGCGATCAAACTCCCTGTGTTGTCGCTGAAGTTATTTTAATATCTTTATCGACAGTTCATATTTTTAGGATAAATATAAAAATATATTCACTCTAAATGGTAATACATTAATAGAACTTGTTTATGAAAGAACATTTTAACGATGACAAACTGATGAACAAAGGATGAGATGAAGCATCGTACTGTATATGCATTAAATCGACATATTTCGTGTATAACAAATAAAAGTTTATAAATGAAACTCATGCTCACGAATATCTCATATTAAATTAAAGAAAACTTTGCATCTATACATTGTATAAGCAATGATGGTTGGTTTTTTTTGTGGTCAGAAATGCCGGCACGCATCTCGCGAGGAATGAACAGGCCTACACAAAGTGCGAGCAATTATTTTGTTTCAAATTCGAGTAACGAGGGTCACAACCTCACCGCATTTAAAAATTGCAAGGGCGAGTGCCATACTAGTTTTCTAAGGGACATAAGCGTGCGAATAATATTTGTAGAAGGCGTAACCGAGGTTTTTTTTTTCTCCACGAATGTAAGAGTGAGTAGTTTCACCTTCAGGGATTCCTAAAAACAGAAACCTTGACAGCCTAAACCGTTAGAACGCTAGAAAGTGTGCACAATATCCTGCTTCACCTATGACGACAACATTGACAAACCCATTAGGGGGTCAGGTAGCATTTTTATGCGATATATATAAAGGACAAGACAAATGTTTCTCCCACTAACTACAAATCTCGGACCAGAAACGCAGCTTCCAAAAAAGTGCAAAAAAAAAGGATCGGCGAAAACCATATATCAAACATGGTAAGATACACTGTGGACTGTTATTATTTCCTGTAAATTATCTGAAAACGATGCTTATTGCATTTTAAAGACTTATTTCTTTCCAAATTTAGACATAAATTAAAGTACATAAAAAATTTGCTTGATTGTGGCTAAAATTTAAAAAAATACCTAAAATTATAAAAAAAAAATCAAAGGTTTTTAAATTTAAGTTTGAATTCATTCGATTTGAATTTTTTTGTTCTATTTAATGCAATTTGTACGTTTATCTGAACACCTGAATTGAAAACATGCGCCGTATTTAATTTCCACGATATACAGTAAATGTAGGCTTTTAAGACAACGTTTTACAGAAAATTAATCTTATTCGCTGTCACACAGGAAGTATGACAGAAAACTAATTTTCTCCACACAAAGTTTATAGAAAATTATCAGAAAATTGGTTTCTCATTTTAGTATGAATTCACATAAGTGAAAGCGGAGTATGTCGATAAGTTTCGAAATATTTATTAAACCAATAAATCAAGAATAAGTTTGCAGAACTTAATCAGTATCCATGTTTCATTTTTGTCTATCAATCTACATGTAGGCCTACAGTATATTCTAGCGACTAGAAGATTTCATTAGAAACTTGCACACTTTCTCACCGATAAGATGTTTTCTAGTTTTTAAATTCATTGATTGCTTGTTACAAAACCAATTACTTTTACTCCTTGAACATCAAATCAATCTGAAAACTGGTGAAATGACAAAACCTGAACTTTCAGTAAACTGATTCCGTGATCTACTTTTTATAATTCAACAAAGCTCTTATTGTGACTTTAATGTTATGACAATAAAACGTTTAATTCTCCATATATCTAGAAAATGCTCAGCTGGTTCGCCGTATTGGCATCTCTTGCTTTGATCAACGGTCAAGCTGTTTTCCAGCAATCCGCTTACCCATTAAGCGGCTTTCTTCAACCACTGACATTCCAAGCTGCTCCCAATACTTTTCAACAACAACAGCAACAACAAGCGGTTCAACAACCAGCAACGCAGCAGCGGCTGGTAATTCAGCAGCAACCATCGTACCAAACCCAAGCGATCCAACAGCAGCAACCTGTCCAGCAACAGCAAGCGGCAACAAGTGGCAATGCCCAAGAAGCGAGTTATGTCACCTTTCAGCAACAAGCAACTCCAACCAGTCAGCAACAGCAACAAACCCTAACGGGCCAACAGCCAGCAACCTACGCCGGTCCATCAGCAGTGGTGAACAACGTAAACGCCGATGGTACCTACAGTTTCGGCTACCAGACCCCTGACGGACAGATGAGGGCGGAATCTGTGCAAGCCGACGGTACCACCAAGGGGAGCTACACGTATCGCACACCAGAAGGCCAGTTGGTCACCATCAACTACACTGCCGGGAAACACGGGTTCCAGACGTCACCCGGGACATCGATTACCTCCGATGCGTCGACCCCTCAAGCTGCTGCTCCAGCAACCGCCAGCGCCGCCAATCCCACATTGGTTCCGGTTTCCGGAACAACGGCTTCTGGTACACCATTCCTCATTTACTCAACGGTACCGCAATCAGGATTTCAGTCGTTTTATCCGTTCACCGGCGTTGTTGCCCAGCCAGAAACCGCAGTCGCCACCGAGCAACAGCTAGTTTCAACTGCTGGGCAAACTCAGGGCAACCAAGAGCAACAAAGCCAAGCCACCAGCGCTGTTGCCGCTGCACCATCCCCGAGCTTGAGAGCTCCAGTTGCAGTTTCCTACGGATCTAATCCGCAAGCCATTCAGCAACTGCAACGGCTGTTGCTGGTCTAAACCACGCACACCTTTAGGGCGTCCTGGTCAACTCGAGTCAATCGTTGAGCAATCGAGGTATGGCTGAATGTACTCCGAAAACCAAATACAATAAGCAGCTTTGGGCTTCGTGCAATCAATCTATAGCCTATACCGTCTTGCTTCTTAATCGACGCTACGCTAATTAACATTTATTTATCTAAGGTTTTAATATCCAACCAGAACTTGAAATACATGTAAGTACGCATACCATTGCATATTACAGATCAGAAAATTCCTTCGTACAGGACAAACTGATGCATTTATTTCACCAAAGTTAAGCATGAATCTTGAAGATCCAAGATAAATGTTCAGATCAAAGCATAAGATGAAATCGTTCCGCTAAGTAAAAAAATACATTATTATCAATCTTATGATACTGCATGATAAATACTGCATGACGAATCGCGGAATCGGGTTTTCTTTTTACTTGGTTAAGGATTTTCACTAAGAATGAATAGTGATTTTGTAATGGAACGATAATTCTCACATTGCGGATAATCAATTGTTCTAGAAATTGGGTAAAAAAAATTATGCCCGACTATGTAGCTAATACAATAGATTACATATCACCCTGGGCAATTTAACTTTTAATTAAGCCGTAACAAGAAATAAAAACAAAATAATGTAAAGAAATTCCATTTGAAATACTTGCTGTCATTTGATTTTACTCAAATTATCATTTATACGAAATATCGCTAATTGGTGTAACGCGGTTTTAAACACTATGATATTGCATTTACACATAAAACTAACTTCTGAACCAGACTAACTTCCAATAGTTCAGCCTATTCCGAGTTATAGTCACAATACTTTTATTTTAAGTATTTCTATATAGTTTGTTCTCTATTTTGTATGTGTAATTATCAACACTAGCACTAAACTGAAAGTATTGAACATTTTGTTAGGTTTTAAACAACTCTTGCCAACGTCTATCCATGTTTTTCGAGAATTTTTATATAGCCACACTGATATTAATTATACTCTCAAGTGTTTGTGTTGCGATGCAAATGTATTTACAAAGGTGTTTTCGTTGGTTAATAAATGCATTTTATGGTTTACTATAGCATTAGCCAAACTCTATCATATAAGGTAATGAATTCAATGTGCTTACCTTGACAGCTCTCATGTTTAAAATTGGCGGTTTACGTAATGGCGCTTTCGAAGAAACAATAAGATGGCGCCATCTATCCCTCACAGCATGAAACGGAAAAACTAACCAGCAACCAACAATCTGAAACAAAAGAATACATTCCAAAGTTACTAAGTCTGTATGTGGAGGATTTCAATAAACTTTGAAAAATTCACCGCAGTTTTATTAAAACTATATTCGGCAATTATAAAAGCAGGTTAAAACCGATAATTTATATCGCTGGCTCTGGCTAATTGATAAACTCAATAAATAAGTTGAATAAAAACATAAATTATACATGTAGCTATATATACAGAATGCAGTTACATACAGTAAGCTACATACTGTATGTATGTGAGTGCATCTCCTGTAAGATTATTGAAGCCACTTCCATCGGATGACCGTTTTAACAGTAGAAATTTCATGATTATAATCCGACAAAATCCTAAGCATAAAATAGTTCATTATAATGAGGGTCGCATTTTCGAACCGGATGAAAGTCAACTCCCACATTCATTAGCCGCAATATAATAAAAATGTCTTATCGGATGCTTTATTATCATTATTTAGCATCTGTCCTCCGTTTATATATGCCCTATAATTAGACGTCTCAGTACTTCGCAAAAAAACTTTGAAAAAAAAAATAGTTTAAAAAACATTATTATGAAAATGTATACAGTTCATCGAGATCTTCCTTCATGAGGGTAAGAAGGAACGAAAAGACAGGGTTCATTCATAAAGAATGTGCAAGTTGTAGTTGCGTGTCTGAAGTTCTCTCCAAAATCTCCGAATATGGTGGGATAATTTTCGATAAATTCGGTTATGGCGCTTCAACCAAAGCCATACATAAAATCATTTATAATTTAATGCAATTTAAGAGTGCAAGAAAACTGCGTGCAGTCACTTGTGGCAATTTTTTACTGAATCAAACCCCCTTTAGATTTTATGACAGGATTTCCTTAATAAATAAATGTTGTCAAAAAAAAAAACGTCATCCGTGATCACTCTATACCGGCGATGAAAATGTCGTTTTTTCCGACGCGAGATCCCAAATTATCAACGCACAATTACTCTCGATAACAACTTAATGGCATTCAAATTGAATCAAATTCAAAGTTGAAGCATGTAATCGCAGTTTAGATGCTAACGTCTAGCCAAATTTAGTCGCAGAATTTCTCTATAGTCTTAATAGTCCTACCTATTTATATTTTTTAAAAAATTAGTCCGAGATTCTGATTACACGTTTGTCTGTGCAAATTTCAGAATTGCACAATCTTCAGAAAACAGAATACTTTCCTACAACGCTGAAGTTTTTTTAATTTTGTTATGTTAAGGTAACATCATGCAAATTTTAAAGAGGCAATTTCCATTCAGAGGCAACTGTCGTGTCCAAAAATGCAGTTGATTTCTGCACAAGTTTTCGATATTACGAGCGTGCTGAATAAAACTAACTTGAAAAACTTTATATTTTGCAAAAAATCATGTTCGCAGTATTTGTTAATCGGAGGAAACCATCAAACGAGGAAGTTTCTAAACAACAAGCTGCACGGATTCTCGAAATTCTACAGCAAATGTTCCAGACTTAATTTGAAGAAAAAGCTCAATCGGGATGTTTCCTGGTCTGCGAATGGTCGGGTGCATTGACACGCGACAATGGAAATATGACGGATTTAATAATTATTTGTGGAAATGGCGTTAACACGCGTTTGGCGGAAAGTCCTTTAAACACCGTTTAACGAATGACCCGCCAGAGTTTAACCGAGTGACTAAGCACGAAAACGAGCAGTGACGAAAGCAAAAGTTGAAAAAAAAAAAAACTTCCTGAACCGGTCTGTTAATAAATGCCGTCAGAAAAAAGCAGCACCATGAATGCGCCATAATTAAGTGGACAAGCAGTGGCTGCTGTTGCTCCATGCAACGTTAAATAGAAGACGTCGTCGTTCAGTTGCCTCGATGGTCGTTGCGAGGCTAACCACCTGTTGGAAATAATGGCGGAGAGTGAGCTGCAACACGCGTTCATCAACGGCGCTCAGGAGGCAAAAACTCCCAAAGAAATCTACTTAGAGACGGTAAGTCAGACAATTATTTAATCGGGCGTAAAGTTATGCGTTTAATCGGGGTTTAACAACGATGAACATTGCCGTTGGCCGGGGCGGAAAACGTCATGCTAACGCACGCTTCAGATTGCAACTTTCAAGTTCGTCCTCCAACTTTCGATACACCTCGTATTCAGATGAAAACAAACTTTTCCCCCCCTTATAATTGCTAAAAAAATCTCCGTGCCAATCGTGATGTTTTCAAAACTGGCATCAATTTATTGTAAATTATAGCGCTATAAGGCTATCAGAGGTGGCGAGACTGAGCTGGCGTCCGGCGTCCGGTGAATGACTTTAAATGGAACTTATGGGGCACCGGTGTAGATGTGAAAACCGGCAATTTTGATTTCTTTTAAAAAAGAATATTCATAACCTCCTCTTAATGCAATCAAAGCTATAACTATAGCATATTAATGTACGACACTATTAAACGGTGGACGGTGCAACTAACCGGTTACACGTCAGCTATTTGTTCCTCAAAACTAAAAATACTATAATTTAAATACTTTATTAGTGGTCATATGCATTTTTCTTTCCTTAAACTAATCGACCGTTAAAGCTGACGTTTGACATAGCGATAAATGATCGAAAAGAGTTCGAAAAACTTTATACGTTAACTTTTAAAATATTTATTTCGATGTAAATTACTTCGAAACTTCCATTTAAAGTCATGTTTATACTATCAAAATGTGGTGAGTATTCTGCCCATACATAATTTAGGATTACGTTTGAATATATTTAAGCTAAATTCAATAAGATGTCCAAAAAATCCGCAAAAATTCAACCGTGAAAGAGTTATGAAAACTTCATAGAATAATTTTACTTATTGAATCATGCACCCTGTATACGTGACATTGATGAATGACACAACTGTTAAAAGCGAAAGGTGTATGCCAACAAGAGCTTTATCAGCGATTTTAATCCCCATAATCTTAATATATTCAAATAGTTCGGGAAGATTTTTGCATAAAAAACTTCTGAGCAAACACACAGTAAGATAAAAAACAAACTTCTGGAGACAGAATTGTAAAACTTTCGTTTCGCCCAGCAATTTTCTTACAGTAATCTAGGTTAAGTCAACAATGGATCATCAAGGGAGTTAGTAATAATACTCTATGTAGTCAATCAGGCGTCAGTATAAGGAAAACAACAACGTATAAAATGTACTAAACATGTTTTGTGGCAAATCGTTCATATTTGACTGCACCAAGATGGCAAACAATTAAGGTGCAAAATCACAAGTGATTGTTGGTAAGACAACCACGACTCTACTCAAGTATGCAATATTTAAGGACTTTCAACTTCTCACCAATTTAAAAATCGCGCTTAATTGCCAACATTTCAAAAATGCAAATGTTACGATAAACCTTTTTCATGATTTCTCCGCAGCTTAAGTTTTCTGCAACACATATGTGAGAAAAAATCCAAAAAAATAAAAATAATAAAAATTGAAATCACAATTTCGGAATTAATTGTACAGTGGTCTCACTTATTTTTGTAGATTTTAAATCTGTTCAGAGATAACATTTTGTGATTATCACCCCTGGGCAGAAACTAAAATAACAGGAAACTGCATGTAATTTAAACGGAAATATCGTGCATTCCAAGATTATTTAATATACAGATTTTCGCTAATCAATTGATAAGTTTTCCTAGAAAAGAAGAAGATCCCAAGTGTACAATAGTATGTATTGATCTATAATGATAAATATCCGAAGGATTCTCGTATATTTTAAAAAAACATGGAAATAATCCAAATCGTTTAATTGCATGTTTCGTTTTACTGTTATATTTGTATCCATTTCTTATTTTAAATAAATGTAACATGAAAGGGAATTTTTCGGGACAGACAGCTGCAGCCTGAGAAACTCTTCAGGGGGGATTTCAAATATTTACAGACATGTTCAAAGAACAGGCTTATCTTTAGAAGTTTGTACCATAAAGCAAGATTTGGTTTATGACAATCTCAACTTTCCAACGTACAGTACGTGCACTATGGTAGGTATAGTGTTTAGCTCTTCCTTACATGCAACAATTTGCACTTAAGTTTTTATCGATACAAATTATCGTTAAGCATATTATGTCGGTCTTTTCAAGATAACACCGCCAAAACAATGTTTCACTTCCTCAATAATGAGATCCTAAAATAGATATTAGACAATCCGATTATTTCGTCATTGAGGTCTTGCTATTTTTTCGATCGCAGGCCCACACGCTGCAAGTACTGGCCTCAACACGCTGAAATATTTCTCAGAAATAATTAAAGGCAACTTTAAACGAATCATTCCTGTCTTTTACGAGCCACCCCCGCATTGCGTTTTTTAAATGTTTCATTTAGTGTTCGCTAACCATTGGCTTCCTTTGCTCGATGCCCGACAAATACAGAGTGTCCACGAATCTTTGAGAGTCAGACCTATCCATAAATGATGTTCAAGGATATGGCTCAAAACTTAGTGCTTGAAGTAGTCGGAAATAAAGGGATGATAATAGGACATTTTAGAAAGATTTATATACCGGTACTACGATAGATGGAAAAATGAAAATAGCACCGTTATACATTGTATCTCGATTTACTTTAATGCAGTTTCAATGTAGCAATAAAGTTTAGAATAAAAACGATGATAAACAGGAATAAGTATTGAGAAAAAACTCAATACATTAGCAGTTGGTTTCGTGATCCAAAATTTTAAAATTGCAAATTGTTGTAATAGCATCAAAGTTCACAGAAAAATTTCAAATTAAACTTTAGTTAACATAGCTGGAATATTATTCAGAATTTATAAACAATGACAAGAACACTAGACTCGTTTAAAACTCACCCATCCAAAACTTCAAAAATGAAGCGTTCTTGTTTATTGAAATACATGTAAATACACTACCTTTTTGTAGTAATTTTTCACGGCATTATGAAATGATGAGGGTAGTAACATTTATTTCAAACATTTTGCAATTTCTTGTTTTCTTTTCCTTAAGACATTTTTTTTAAAATTCTACCAAAATCTATAAATAAGAGCAAACTTAGTTAAATTTGGGATATCTACAGGTAACATGGATTCCTTCCCATCGTTCTCTGAAATATTATAATACATTAATTGCATGGATGCCTCTTATTCGCTTGATACAACATAGAAATTTTAACTGCATGGGATAGATTTTTTTGGGCCATCCTACAAATGTTGTTTCTACTTTCACCAAGAATGAGATAAGCAACATTTTAATTTATTCGTTCCTAAATGACAATAGCCTTCAATTTTAGCCTAAATACTTTTTCCGAAATTAAAAAAACAAATGGCGACGGACAAAAATAGGCCACCAAGAACTATCTAACTGGAACGGACGTCCGAAGCAGACACTTAAAGTTTATCCACTTGCATCTACGGTCTATAGTCACGTATATTCTTTCATTAAAAGAACATTAAACGATATTCCAGTTAAAAATAGCACATCAAAGTAAATGATAAAACTGATGAATGAACCGAAAGTTCGCGCGTTCTTGATTAATTTACATCATGCACTTGTATAGTATTCCGTCTGCTAGAACCATTTTCTATTAACAATTGAATAGGAAGACAATGAATTTACAATAACTATACGTTGAAGCCATTTCAGTAAAGTTTTTTAACTTCTTTAACATCCAAAAAGCCTAATTAGACAGATATTAACTGGCAATGTGGTAACACAATCTTAGCTAACAAATCGGCATGCGATATTTAAAAATCGCATATTAAAATCGATATTTAAAGTTTGTGAGCATATTTAATGTTTCGCAAAGATTAATAAACAGTGTTAAAATGAATATTGCTATTAGTTCTGTTGACAAGTTTCTTAGTTCATAGTATAATAAAAAGCTACAAACAATTTATGGCAAAAAATAGTGTAATATTCCTACACAATTGCAAACTTAATACGATGTTTTCAAATCGTAAAACTGAAAAGATAGAACAACTTTTCAAATTAACAAGGCATCATATGTTGACCATACAGAGCACCAGAATATCTACTGTTCGACCTCTTTGGGTACAAATAGCAGTCAAATTCAACAGCGAATGTCAATTTTCTGACACGGTCTACAGAGGGAGCCACAAAAGCTATTTTAAAACTCACTCAACCTTACTTGATGAATTTGAGAAAGTGGTTATGGTTGAGATATGTTCTTAAAAAGAAACCTCATTGTGCGTGCGTTCAATGTTTGCCAAAGGCTGAGGACTGAGGAGGACCTGTCGGACCTCGTTTTCGATGTGGGCGAGCTCAATGAAAAGGTGGCCAAATTTGGGCACGAATCTCGAGGTGGAAATCGTTGAAAAAGTTACGTCACTGAAATTCGTTCGAAACTTACTGTTGAAATTACTGGAACAGAGTAAACAGTGTTTGGTCCCGCGATGAAATCTAAGTGGTACGCGCACCATATGCACGTTTCTAGGTCAAGGTGACGCCAAGCAGTCCGCTAAGGGGCGTGCGGGCAGGTGGGCGAGGAAATAAAATGACCTTTAACTGGTTTAGGGGTACGAAGAAAAAAAAGCCTAGGGATTGTCCTTGCCCCTGCTGTGAAAGCCAGGCGAAGCGAGAGGGAGCCACTAATGAATTAAGTTGGTTATAAGACAAATAGCTGAAATGTTAAAAACTCCGAAACACTCCTCTTTAAATAAATAAATAAAAAACAGGGGAAAAGTTCGTTGTCTCTTGCAAGATAAAAAATTCAAAATGAAACTCGGCAGTGAAACTAGTTTTGAATTATTTAAGTACATGTATTTAAAAAATTAGCGGGAAAACACTAACATTGTGGTGTAAACGAGGCAACGCGAGAGTGAGGCACTGCATAAAAGTTAACGGGTTTTAAAATATTTCAGATTTCAAGTTATAGCTTCTTTGAAAGTTTTAAATTTTATACTAAAATTTTTTTTATAACATTTCCTAAAAATAACTTTTTTAAATAATAAAATCAGTCAGAATCATTAGAGATCCATAGTTGCTCAATTTAAGCAGTTCCAAATTTAAGTAACTTGAGGAACGGTCGTATCATTGCATTACTCAGTATACATTATATAGTGGGGAAAACAAGTTTTCTAGGCAAACGATGATTGATATCAGAAAATGAGAATACTTTTCTTTATATTTTGTCATTTACAGACACGACATAGTTTGATTTTAAATATTTGAATCATAAATACGTCGAATTTACGAGATTTCGACAATGCAGATAACTGATTCTTGACGCTTTTCAAAAGTCAATGAGCCAAGAAGCTGCTTTTCCGAATTTCAACATCGACGAGCCAAACCTGGCGTGGTTTTAAGTTCGGTGGAGCATGTCTAGTGATTATCCGCAATAAATTGTTTTCCAATATGCAGAACTCAGCTCGGCAACCGACCTTTAACGGACCCCTACACAACCCACGAGGAATTAATCGCAATTAATTCAATTGTCAGCTAGTGTTGATTATCATTATTAGTCTGGCATTTGATGACATTTGATGAGACTTCAGTTTTTGCTGTATGGTATTATTATACATGTCGATGGAAAATAATCGAGATAAACCGTTAACCCACATACACAAATAATGAAGGGGAAAAAATGGCTACAGAAGCCAAAAATAAAACGTGAAATGCGCCAGTTGTGACATTTTTGAGACGAGAATGCATGGAAATGATAATCATTTTATATGCGCGGTTGTTACGATTGACGTCAAGAAAAACCTGTTTTATTCTCCAACCTAGTCATTCGTATCTATTAAAATAAGATGAAATATGGGGACATAATCGCTATCTTTACAATTATCCCACGACCAAAAGAGATGTTGATAGCGCCACCTTGTGTGCTGAACAGAAATCAACAGGTTACAAAGAAACTGGCTTGCAGCCAGATGTTGCGTGACCAAGAACAACGACGCAAATTACATGCATTTTCTTGACACCTTGTTTCTTAAGTGTTCAAATATGATACACATACTTGTATAATTATACGAAAACAAAAATTATAAATCCGTATTCACGAATCATAGAATCGATTTAACGAATTACTTGTAAAAATCATTGGGTTATTATTTGGAAAAGAAATTGGGAGTTAATGACCTTCTGTTTAAACCAAAATGTAAATACATTTGAAGCTACTTTAAAATATACCGCTTCTTTAAAGATATTTAATGATGCTATATATTTAGTATGCGACTTTCAAAGTTTTCATGGCTGTCGAACGAAATGGCTATCTGGAAATATTCTATCATTTTAGCAAAAATCACAAATATAGTACACCTTAAACTTTTGAATACACTAATCTCTAAATATACCCTAAATTAAAAAAATATATATAAAAGGACAAAGAAAACATACATGTATAATATCAATTTTCACCAGTTTAGAAAAAATCTAGAAACATAGGAGAATTTTGAAGCACACGATTTTTTAAAATAATTAAAATTCTGGGATTATGTCAAGGCTAAAATATTTCATGTGACAATAACGTGATACTTTCGTCACTTTTATAACCACTCATGGTGAATGCCCACACAATCTTCGCATTTGGCAATACCGACTTTCCGTTCATTTGCAAACCATACATGAATAATACAATTGTATGAATTTGCACCACTTTAGACACCCATGCACCCCATGACACCCATGAACATGCACACTGTTGCATATAATTCATTATAGATGGCGCTGTGAGTTTTCAAGGGGTCTGGAATAAATTTGAGTAAAACTTATTTCACCTTTATTTGATAATATTATGCCGTTTCCTTCCCTTGAAAAACAAGACCTTGCTGGCGTGCCTGTATACAACGTACGCAATACATTCGTCAATTAGCGCATGTGGTAATCATCTCGTTTGATTGCGACTCTCATTTAAGGCTAAATCTGATTAGAGGACTAGTGAATTGCTTTCATATTATTCTTTTATTGATGCAGTGATATTTTTATGTCCGCACAATTTTTCACCTAAATTGGGTGTGGTCTTTCAATCTGCCATGTGTTCATTGCACATGGGGATGCGCGCCTTCACACGGCTTTACTCCCTAGTAATAGTTATCGAGTTTTATGGTTGACCCCAACTCCTTATCTGCCACTATTTACTGCACTAAACCTGATTTTAATGGCACAAATTCAGCGCTAATATGCGTGGATGTTAGATAAAGATTTTAAAGGAAGTAACAATTGATCGAAGAATACGAAGCGTTGTTCTCAGATATTATAGTCAATGTTATATACCGTATAACAAAGTATAAACAGAAACTGTGCATGCATTACATTGATTTCGGATTGCATTTCGATTGTATACATACTGTATGTACATGTACGCAAAATGTGGACCAACCCCTATATTTCTTAAAAGGAAAATTTGCTCTCAGCACAAAAAATGCCGATTTCTTGCCATTTCTTAGATTTTCGCAGAATTCTTATGAGTGAGCAATTTGATAATATCATCACGCTGCTTTCATTTGCCAGAAATATTTTCAGTAATTCCTATACGTACACCGCACATCAAAATACCTTATCTCAAATTGAGGATTATCTTTTTAAATCACCGGATTTCATCACAATTTCAACTTGAAACATCTTTTAGATTGATTCATAAGAAACGAAAAGGTGCATCTTTTTTTCACATCTCTGATCCGGACTAAACTTAGCTGCTTCCGATTGTCCCACGCACGCACATTCAGTTTAAGATGTTCGTCATGCAGTCTTGAGGTCGGCCTCAGACTTAAACATGGCTGAAATCCGCGATATCTTTAGGGGCTACGTAATTCTCTATAATTTTGGCATAACACTGAATGAAAAAAGATGCTAAAACCAATAATTTTCAGTTGGGAAAAAAAAATCAATCGCCGATTTGGACATCGCCCATGAAGCTTAAATCGAGCACGTTGATGAGTTTGATGGTATTTACCTGATGCCAACATAATATCTCTTAGGCCTAATTATTTTTGATAACTTTTCGAGTCGCAATCGATATCAGAGGCCTGCATGCAGCCGTCTTTTTCGTGCATTAATTCGCGGTTCGTCCATAAAGAGCATGCATGGCAGCCCGTGCATTTGAACGAAATTTCGTTATGGAGAGAGAGCTCATTTTCGAGGGATGCTCCCATTGAATCACATTACAAAAATGATGTCGACTGCACTTCCCCAGACTATAAACACGAGGATTTCATAGGCTCCGTCCGACTCCCCCCTAAAACAGGCTCGTTTCAACCCGTTGATTTTCGCCAAATAACTCAAAAAAGTGTCCCGAAGGAAACCATGCTGCTATTCTGCCTGGGAAAACTCAAAAAGGTGAGTGAACAAAGTTTTCAGTCCTAAATCGCGATCGGCGTTACCATATTATCAAAAGCGTGGTTTTGAAGAAGAAAAAAAGTTCAGTGAAATGCAAACTAAAATAGCTGGCCGACCGACTTTTAAGCATCAGCTGCGCGCCTCCCGTACACACATGGCGTCATCCAAGCCCGAAAAACAAACATCTTTTGCGCTCCGAAAGCTTTAGAAAAAAATGTTCCAAAAGAAAAAAAAATTGCTAACACTTTTTTTAAGTGCGTGTCACAGTTTGTTACTTCCAAAAAAAATACGCGTTCCTGGAATTTAATAGGCCGGATGATTTTATGATTTTTTTTTTGAACAGGGAGCATCGGTTAGACCTATTTAGCACCAATTTTCTAAAATGTATTTATAGCTTTCATCAAATCCTGGGTACAGGGTGTCACGCATTTAGTTCATTACAGTATCCTAAATGGTAACACAGAAAAAGACTAATGTCATATTGGAGTTAAAAGATGAAACATTAGATGAAATATCAATTTATCAACAGGTTCGTCTTATTTGTGACCTTCGTGTGTTAAAGTAGTATAATCTGCAACGTTGGTCTATCTTGCTATTTGCCAAACGATAATCCTACATCCTCCTACTTAAGGGTTATCCATAAACAATTGGATTACGTCAGAAATTCGACGTACTGTATAGTCTCGGTTTAAAACAAACCATTTTTAGAGGCTTTTACAGATTATTTGCCGAAATTTATTTTTAGCAAAAAATTTACAATATCTATTTATAGTCTCCACATCTTAAGAAAGAGAACGCAGTACAGGATAATGTTCAAGTACGTGTATGTTATCAGCAGTGTATTTAAAATATTTAATACATCAGATGGTTACCAAGTCAACGAGTATTTAACTAAGGGTTACTAAGTTGATAGCTTAGATTGAGAGGGCTTAAGTTTTAACCAAAATGTCGATTTTATTACTTTTAAAAACATGTTTTTTGTATCTTCGATACTGTCGAGAAATTGTGTATTTTTCCACACCTTTTTATTGTTTGGGTGGTATGTCTGGCAATTTTATTTAAGCTTTTCCCTTTTGAACAAGCGTTCACTCGTGTTGATAGATAAATTGTTGCCCTGCCGTCAATGAAAACAACTAATGCCTAAACTGATGAAAGAACGAGCAAAGAAAAGCCATGCCAAAATTTAAAGTCATTGACTTGTTTTTTGAAAAATAATTTTTCCCAGAAGAGAATTATTTCATCTTTACCAAAGAACTACAAAATATCCTATAAACACTGCTCATTTAGAATGCCCACATTTTCAAGATTTTTTGCCAGAGCTTTCAAATAATGAAATGCTTTAAATGCACATTTATCTGACTAAAAATATTTAAGAAATGTAGGTTATCATTTTCATCTGAAAACGTATTTTGATAAACACGAATACACACAGCTGTCATACATGAAAAAATATGACATAACCAATGACGTCCCATTTACATAATATGCGGTGAAATTGCTGAACATCAGAGGTGTCATAAAATAACAAATACTTGAGACTAATCTTTAATTTAACCCCTTCGGTACTATTTTGTGAGATTTGACACGCCGATGGCCCAGATTTATACATGTAGCCTACATGTATATGGTATAACAGCAAGTTTTTTTTATCTTTATTTAGCATTTCATTAGAAAAATTGCAAGCGGACTTTATTAACCCATTTCTGTAAAAGATCATTTCTATTTCTTGGAAATTTAGTCAAATGTCAAACAACCTGCCAAAAAATGCCAACAGACGATCGATCTGGACTTGGTTGACATTTCCCCAAAATATTTCAATACGTTTCATTCGAGTACAAAAACTCAATAAAATAACTAAATGGCAAAGGCAATGTGCTTCAGACTCAATAGCCATTTGGCCCTAGAAATCTACTGCCATCTTCTATCTCAAATCAATGATATTATCCAGTTAAAAGAAACAGGAAACTAACAAAAATTTATGACAAAATGCTTCCCTTATCGTAATATCATTCGATTGTCATTTCTGCAATGGTAACTCAATTTAAAGTTCCCAAACTACATTTAGCGAAGTAGCCTAATAATATGCTGCAGGCAGATGTGTTTTAATGACTTCCTTCCAATATTGTCATGTTTTACAGTGTATGTTATTATAATACGTCTGATTTATATGTTAAATACTGTACTTATGACGCTATTGTGAATAGCACATGAATATAATTTTCTAATATGCGTTGAATCCCTCATCATATCAATGCATATGACTATAAGTAATCAACTAAACTTTGAAACGGGCAAAAATTCTGATGATGCCTGAACGCATTTTTGCAGTAGTGCAGAACATTCCAATAAAACAATGCCAAATCAATGATCTCCAAATTAATTTAACCGAAATGTACATGTTTAAGCCCAAAGCAGGCAAACACTGCTAACACTTATTAAATAAGTACACAAAAGCATAAAACAGCATGCTTTGAGCTCATTGATGCCTAAAGCGGGACCCCTAGCAAAAATATTTTACAATATTAATGACAAATGATAAAGATGATGTCAATTATGGACATGGTAACATAAGATGAACAGCGACATTACATTTGTAATTGTCAGTAAATTGAGTTTATTAGCGACCAATTATAAGGTTATTTTGGGGGGTCATTTAGGCGAACCACGTGGGATCCCTCTTCATATCAACCTGGATTCGAGTCCATCAGATTGAGTTCTCAATCATTCCGACGTCGTGCTCCACCCTGACACTTTTGTCATCGTTTCGTCTATCCATCATTCAGCGAAAACACTCGTTTGTTCCGTGTAAAACTAGACCTAAGCACCATTTCTCTTCTATTCAAGCACAGTGTGGGAGTAACTGTCCACGGAATCGAATCCGAGTACCACATCAAGCGCAGTGTCTCTTTGGCACTTGACTAAAAGCCGCCTGTCACCGAAAAATCGTCGCGTCAAGACCAAAAAATGACTAAACGTAATGCACGCTCTGGGTTCATAAATTAACTTCCTGACAGGTACATGTACAGTGTATGTCTCCATGGCAAAGGTTGGCGTTGGAGAGTTCCTTCACCCAAGCCTCTTGGCGCAACATCTCAGCGCGCAGATCTTGATGCTACGAAATGCAATGTACATATTCCAATTGTAACCGATTAATCCACTCAATATACATGTACATGTATAGCCTTTTCAACCTTGTCCTTCCCATGGGGACATATCGTTTTAACATCCCTATGAGATAAAAAAAACATCTTGCAATACTGTATTTGCAATATTCTAAAATGACCGTATTTTATAATATTGGGGTACAGATAGGCAAATATGACGCGAATCAGAAATGAATTTGATTATGAAGTGTATACATGCAGGTACATGTACATGTACATCGAAAATGAAAAAAAATCGAAAATCTACAATTTATTTCAACGAGCTGCATTGCGGGTAATGAAATTTACATAAATAACTTTAACCTATCGACTTTTGGTGAGCAAACGCACCACGCGATCGCCATCAATTAAGCTCGTGTTTCCAGGCTTCGGTTTTTGTCCTAATCAAATATTTGATGACTATACTGTACATGTGGTCACATCAAAATTGAACAAATAAAGGATAGGCCTACCTTGAACCGGATTGAGTTCAGCGGATTTTACGAATATTGGATTTCCGCGAAATAGAGTTTGGTCTTATTGAATAAATGGCATTAGTGGTCGACGGTCATTTAACGCTAGAGTGGTCGGAAATAGACGTATATACCAAGGTTTTACCAAATATAAGCCTATACTAACGAGAAGTACCACATGCACGCAAATTGGCATCGGATGAATTTCGAAATTGACGATTGTGCACAAGTGGCAATTCCATTAACTGCCATGTTTCATTGAAGCTCGTGCAAAATTAAACCTTAGATTCAATTTGAGACCACGCTAACCGGAAATAGATGGCAAAGCAATAGAATCGAACGAGAGGTTTTCTGAAACTGTTTTCAATAAGGGTACTCAGCGAACATGCAGAATTTTGTCCACTCATAATGAGCAGATTTCTACTCCCTGTTGACGCATGTGCAGTGTCGATTTCGTAATCTGCTAGCCTGCTGGGACAATAAAATGACTTCTAATTTCAGGCATTTTTGTACCCTATGGGTATGAGCAGAGAAGCTTATTCCAGTCGCTTGCCAACCAGTTTCGAACAAGTGTCGCTTAGTAGTATTGCAGACATTTACCTCTAAGCGACACTGGTTGACAAGCGACTGAAAAAAACTTCACCCTGCTCATACCCTTTCCCACTAGCCATGCGCGAAAATATTGCAAAATCCAAAAAGGTCAGATCCCGAGCATTGCGGATAAGGGAAGCAATTTGTGTTCTGTATCTGTAACAGGTATTTCATGATTTTACTTTGAAGATACTGGGCAAATGCATCTTTCATAGGGAATTTAATCGTTCATCTTACAGTTACTGTACATGTACTGTTTTTAGAAAATTTAAATTGCTTCGAGTATTAAAAACTCACCCAGTGTTGGCATTGATTTTCTAAAAAATAAATTAACGAATCATAAAATGGTATACACACTAATAAGATCATATGAGTCTCACTCCAAGGGAGGAAATAAATCTGTACATGTAGGTTATACGGTATATATGTGTTGGATGCATATTGCGAGTATAAGTGTTAAAGAATAGTTTAAACAACTATAGTGACAGTAGTGTCTGCGGGACGAATGTACAAATTACAAAAGAATCATCGGGTTTTAAAAAAGGCATATTTTGGAAAGTATTACAGATACAGTACTTAATGACACATATGAAGAGAAAGTGAAAATGTCCAAGTTTTTAATCATACCATCACACATGTTCAATGTGAGATCCTCGCATCACACGACACGTGCACGTCTATACAGTTCACAGCAGCTCGCATACTCGAGCACACAAAAACGCTTTCTGCTGCATAGTCGCCATTTTGGATACCGAGTTCGTGCTGCCACCTGGGCGTTTAAAGCAAAGTTGGTTGGCAAGTGAGCGTTTTAAACTTTTACTTTTTCACTTTCTTTTCTTAATTGCGTAATTTAATATTATATCTGCAATAGGCCTACTTTGTACTGTATATGTTTTTCAAACCCGATCATTCATTTGTAGTAACCTTGTATATCTACATGTATTTGGAAATAGACTTGAGACAAATTATTTATGGAAGGATTTCAACTGAACGTCATAATTCTTGCGGAACGACAATTGCGCGACTACGACAACGAACAAATTCCGATATAAATATTCCCTCGACATTTGCACCTGAGTTGATCATTGGCTCAGGAAGGCCAGGCCCACGCGTTGTTATGACCACGGCTATTTTTTGTTGGCGTTGGCGATTATTGCACATGCGCCTAGCGGCATCAATCCGCATTCATAGGATGGGGAAGACGTTCAAAGCGAGCCTATACGTGTAGAATAGGGCGACTGACGGAGGAGTATAGAAATAGCTTAATACTAAAAACCCGCTGCAGGCGTTTTTTGCATTAGTCGACAAGCAGCACTGCCACTACTGTCACAACATTGTTCATTTCGGGGCTTGGCGGCGATGCTGACGATGATCATGATGATGATGATGACGACGTCGATATGGTGGTGCTAAATGTGGGAGGAAAGTGAAAGGACATTATAGGATAGGGTGTGTTGTATATTGTCGTATAGCAAAAGAGAGGGTCCTATAATAGTGCTGCTTTTCTTTCACTTCGCATCGAGCTGCGCAAGTTGGTCGCTTTTTTACTTTCATTCCATCGCATTCATCCCTCTGATCAATGCTATCAAAATCTCTGTCCTTTGATACAAAAAAACGAACAGACAGTAATCCATCCAGCCTTCCATACCACGGTTGTCTCTATGGGATTTCGCGCACTACGGATTTACTCCGACAGTTGTAGAGTGTGAAAAAAGTGTGTGGCGGCGCTTCGGTTGCCCTCTTCGCACGTTTTTGGGGGGCCATCTTTGGAGGCCATGTTGGATGCGCCCATACCATTAGCAAAGTTATTTAAAAATCGATATCTGCATCATAAAAACGGATTGTCCGCCTTTGTTTTTTAGTCCCGAGTATTTTTAATTACTGCAAATGTCGAGTAAAATTAGCGATTTCATTTCGGTGCCATAATATAGAGACTAATTTGATTTTTTTTATCCTTCGTAAAATCTGGGCACGTTACCAAATGGCAGAATATTTGGCCGACAATTGGCTTTGCGCGTAAGTATCTCGTACATGAGCTGTTTATGACGGAGAAACCCCCCAAAACGCCCCTATGGATCCACCTTTTCCCCACACAAAACCGTGGATGATGGGCTGTATCGGCCCTGAATCGTCAGAAGACACCTCTTGAGACATCCGCGGTACTTTTCAACCAGAGAGCATCTGGGATTTTCGTTTTTTGTTATTTAAAATAGCAACTGATTGGTATATTTTTGCGTGGACATTTTTTTTGGACTTTCGTTCAGCTATTTTGAATGTTGTGAACAGTTTCGGAACTTTTGGCGTTGTCAATTTCGTGTGACCATGATATCGCGTACCCTCAGTTTGACGGTGGATTAACCGGGATTGACGAAGGAACGATAAGAATGCTATAGTGCTCCATCGTACGCTTTCGGATAGTTACATCGCAAAATTAGGCCAAAGAAAAGTGCAGAAGATTTGACTGGCAGTGTGATGGCCCTATATCGCTCCCAAAGTGCAACGGACGGTAAGGACCAATGGACCCGTCCCAAAACTGGACCCCGTTTACAAAGGCAGTGGGCTCACCCTTATCCGGACATATATCCGGGATCTTTGTCCGATCATATTACAGGACCCGTTACTGACATAGATGCCGTCATGGTAATTGCTAAAATATTTTTAGACACGTGATATTGATGAGCATATTTGGGATTTCCCTTTTATATTATAATGTTTGAAATTCATCATTGGAAAAAGAATTTATGAATGCATCACAAAAGCATTCGTATAATCATTCCCTGCCAATTAGTCAAAGATGGCTTCATTTTCTCGTTTACTTTTTAAAATTATTCCTTGAAAATCGAAAAAAATAATCTATGGCAGCATCATCAAATGATGGTACTGATAACTTTAATGAATTAGGGGAACTGGTTATTTTTCCTAATTCTTAATTGCAAATTCTATCATAAAAAAGTTAAATTAAAGAACTACTTTTGACAAGCCGATTAGCCGGCATTAACAAAGCTAGAAATTATGAAATTGTCTATACAGTATAATATTAAACCTTTTATTAAGTAAAACAGAGAACATTTTGAGAAGTTGTAACAAGCGACATACACGCTAAGCACGTTTATTACGAAATCTTAAAAAGAAAAATTTCACCTGCAACTAAAAACGAGCGCTTTGTCATAGGCTATAGTGCTAATATAATCAGAAAATGGTCATTGTTATTTGTTATATTCATTATAGGGGTATCCTGTTTTGATGTCACACATGCAATCATTTTACCAAAAAGTTATTTAAATTAGGCTGAAATGAAGGTCAGGATATTTGTTTTATTACTCCACCTATTAATTAATGCAACGATGCACATTATTATTATTACGAGTTTGCCATATAGTCGCGCATGGGATGTCATAACTCCACCCTTTTTAAACGCTACCTTATAATTGCGAGTGGAAAAAAAACATTCTTCAAACTTTGATGACGTATACATATTCGCAAGAAATCAGATGATAAATGGTTTAAAACGCATGCCTCTTTTGGATGAAACTAGACCTTTTATTCCTAGTTGGGAATGTATACTCTCTTCCGCCATCTACACCGATAAAATCAGAAGAATTTATACCAAACCCAAAGGACGTCTCCAATGACGTCAAACTTTCAAGACGTTCTTAGCAGCTTAGATTCCAAAAAGTTTGTTGTTTTCAAGTATGACGCCTACACTGTTAATGCAACTCTTCAGTAATCATTATGCCATATACATCTTTCTATTATATAAAAATAATCCTATTTGCGCCATAAGTTTTCAACTCATCTTATCTAGCTTTTAATGGCGTCAGTATTATCTAGTAAGAACCGTGAAGCGAGCTATTATCCACTCCATTGAGGACCAGTTTGTGCTTTTGATAGCAACGAGGATGGAAGCGTTACTAAAAGGCATTAGCAGAACCAAACTACTTATTTCTCATATAGCAGAGAAAGCGAGAAATGATTTATCTGATGATCTGCAAAACATTATTCGTAGTTCTGTACAATTCTTGTACAAGTTAGGACAGTCATTCTTTTATAAAACCGCTTCACCCAACCAAAGTTATTAACGTAAGTTTTAGTGAACTTATACAATATGGGCAAATCTATAACCGCTTACAATTCGAAATTTACTCTATCATGATATTAAATGCTGATATGTTGTCAATAGTTCTATAAGATACAGTATGTACATATACACATTACATAGTTAATCATAATAGTTGTTTAATATCATATTAAGTTGTACTGCAACTTCGAAATCAGCACTTAAAGGTCATGTCTTTCCATACAATTGTTTTGGACTAGCAGTCAATTTTGATTAACCCATCTTTATATTCTCACTCTACGGACACCCTGTATATTAAAAGTCACCGCTTTCTAATTAGCTTATTTGATGGATGATATTAGTATGCTGATATGTCCAATTCAATTCTTTACCCTGCAGTCAGTACATAGTACCATTTGGCAGGGGGGATCATTATACAAATTAAGTCAAACTAGGCAGTCTGGTCATGATGGACCCCAACATCACAATTAAGTTAATTTTCCCGTAATTACTGGGACATTAATACGAGGATGGGATGGCATGGGTTGTTGAAGTTGAGGATATTGCAAATACTATCGATTCTTACCTTTTCAACTTCCGTATATTTCTCTTCAGCCATGTCCATTGATGGACAGCAAGCATCATTCGCAAGCAGCCGAATGAATACTATCAACGGATCAGCGAATTTTCTTTAAATCCCTAGCATTAAACTCCCGAACGTGACAAGTTTCACGAAAACGTTGATCGCGCAACAAGTTTTCCATCGCCTTTTGGACACGACACCAAGTCCACATTTGGCTTCGTCCTCCGAAACGCGTGATGTCACCGCTTCAAAATATGCCAGATTTCTTGGAAAATGGCGAAAACCAATGTTTTCTGGTCCAGACAATGCAACCTTCACGCATAGCACCGCGCACAACAATAGCCACCAACGACGTGAAATAACCTAATTGTAATTTTTTTTCTCACCATGCTCTATTGAAACACGTAGTGACACCAGCGCTGCCAGTGTCGTCAATGAACGTGTCTGGCTGGTTGGCTAGCTGTAGTACTTGTTGACCTACAAACAAACCATCATGGCAATATTGTGCAGTCCCATAGGAGGATGCTTCGGCCCAGGTGCTCCAAAGATTCTCTCACGCCCTCCCCCACCTACTTTTATGAACAAATTAACTTGAAACCTACCTGGAGATGCCAACATGCAAAGTGGAGGTTGTTTGTGCTGCTTTTTCAGCATTTTCGAGCACGTACTGGAGGTTTTGCGCGCGTTTCTCCGTTAAGGGGGTTGCCGTGGCACTCCTCCATCAACTGTGTTTCTGGTTCAGGGACACGCTGAAGTGTAACACCAACGGCAGTCGGGGGTGCTCGCTCACTTGTCCGGAATGATAATCCCGTGTCACGGGCCGTACACTATTGCTGATTCAGAAGCAAACGTGATTTGCTACTCAGCTGTACCGGGGCCATATTTCGGACGAAAGGTGATGGCCATTCTGCCCCCCTCATTGGCAACTGAACGATAGCCAAAAACGGTAGTTCAGAGAAGAACTTCTCAGTTTGCATCTAGTTTTTCTTTTCTACTTTTCGGGAATGTGTCACTCGGCAGCTTGCCACTATTGAAATGACTCGAAAATGCGAGGTGGATTAAAGTAGGTGACATGCACCTCTTACAGATTTTTTCTCAGTAATCGATCTTTATGAATGAGAGAACCAACTGACAAACATTCAATATGTTCATTTCATTATAGCATTATTTCTAATTTCAGTCGCACACAGAATCATTTGGAGGAACCTTTCCAAAATCGTTAGTTCTCATCATTAAAGCCCCGTACAGACTACGACAAACGGTTTGTCAATTGGTTTGTGAAAATAAGATGTTAATTAGTTGGGTACACACTAGCCACCAAACCAAAACTAAAAACCACAAACCCCAAACTTTCAACGTGAAAACTAGTTTCTATAAAAAATGTATACAAACTAGTTTGCAAAACCTGAGCGTACACACTGCAACAAACCATATTGACAAAACTGAGCAGACGACAGAGGAATCACGATAGTTACGATATGCTGTCGTCTGCAGTATCATGATATCGATATCGTGCAAACGAAGCGTTGATAGCAGCGCCACCGCCAAAACTTTGGTGGCTTTTCCCTTTCATCTCATCAACACTCGACGGGAACGCCAAACTTAGTTCGCAAACTTTTCTAGTTTTTGGCAAAAACGGTTTGTTACGCCATTTTTTTCGTAGCCACAAACCAGAAAAGTTTCAAGTTTAGAGTTTTTAGTTTTGATTTGGTGATAGTGTGTACCCGGCTTTACAAACAATTTCGGACAAACGAACAAACCAAACAATGACCTGGAACAAACCGTTTGTCTTCCCTGGCGAGTGTCGGTAACATCAAAGGAACAAAAATGGTTTGTTTGAAGCACTGTGTTTGCTGCTCGTGGAGATATCAGCATGAAATGTTCCTCAACAGAAAAAGTCCGCACGTGGAATATCGTCTGCTTCGCACTTCGCAGAAGCGTTTGGTGAAAATGGTTTGCCATAGTGTGTACACTCCGTTTGTTGAAACTAATCTGGACAAACGATTTTGGACAAACAGATTTTGGGCA
>JAQGAO010000468.1:0-34168 GCA_034697705.1 Ommatoiulus sabulosus | reverse complement strand
CATACCTCAGTTTATAATGGCATGCCCCCCGGTATATAGTGGCAGGGACCAAAATTGGAAATTGGATTTTTTGGTCTCCCCGGGGTATAGTGCCATGCACTTATTTGCGCGGGAATACGGTATGTGGTTTCGGGTTAAGAAAAGTTTAAATAGTAAAAATTAATGAAAGTTGCAGCAGGGATGACTGCGCAGCATTTCCGCTCCACATCAGACTCATTGTCGCAGGATTGCAAACCCCCTTAGCGAACATGGAAGAAAATTCGCAAACTGATTTTTAGCAGTTGCCTGGCAACACGAAGTGGTGATATCGGCTGGTGGCCAGCTTTAGCCCTGTCAAATTAGCTATTTAGCTAATCGAAAGTTTCGAAAAAAACATTCAAAGGAAAGTGAGTAGGCTCCGATTAGACATCAACAAATACTTTCAGTCTGTGGGTAAAAACAAAATCAAAGACCGAATTTAGTTTTTCTAGTACTTTTTTGTAGAAATGTATCCCTCTTTTGTTTTCTTATCATCAATATACTTATTTTTTTAGCTAATCCGTTACATTCTCATTTGCCATAAAACGAAAATATTTCAGTTTTGGAAACATAATTTTCAAAAATCTGCTGAGAATGAGGGTCTTACTCAAGTGAACATTCTAATAAACTGTTGCGATATCCGAAACATTTCTAGTGTATGTAAATATGAGATATTTCGCTTTAATTCTCCAAGTATTTACTGTAATTTGACTGTGCATTAACTGAATTCTGTGAATTGACTGTTAGGTTTACAGCTCCAATTCGCTCTCTTATTCAGATAAGTGCAAAAGTAGCAATCAAATCTCCCCAATATTACATATGTAATAGAATTCCCGTCGCTTTATACATCACCAAATTAATTCTCAATTGCATAGGTTTTGGGAACGGAGTGGCGGGGGCGTTGCCAAATTAATAACCATGACTTATCTGTCTTATATGTTGTTTGGTTAAAATGAAACACATGAGCGTGCGTTGATTATGGGTTGTATATTGAAACAGTGTTTACTTTCCTATTTCCACGAGGGACCAATCTCCGATAATCAGATAAAGCTGAAATATTCTCCGAGTCCCGCTATAGGTATTCATTCGTGTTTATCTTCTTTTCTAGGTTTTGATAAATATAAAGGTGGTTTGGATACCGTGCACGATTTAACAGGAACTCATTCGGTGTATTCTCTGTGGAGGAATATTGAAATCATGTTTCACGTGTCTACATTGTTACCATTTGAGCCTAACGATCCCCAAAAGGTAACAGCCTCAATTTACATAGTGTTCATCGCATTAGTCATCCCTAAAGTATTTTTAAGCTAACATTTGAGATTGCTATCCATGATACTTGCATTTCATCTATAAGCAATCCATGCTACTCCCATCTTCTTCTGTTCATTGTTTTCAAAAAATGCTTTCTTGGCGCCATTCACATCAACAGAAAGCAGCAGAATTCTTTGAAATCAGGAAGTTGGTGGCCATTGTAAATTGACAATTTCCTCATGCACGCATATCTTTGTCAAAAAATACTATACATCATTGTTTTTTTTTGTTTTTTTGTTAGCTGCAAAGGAAGCGTCACATCGGGAATGATATTGTCTGCGTTGTTTTCTTGGAAGCGGATGAAACAGAGTTTTCACCAGCCTGCATCAAGTCACATTTTCTACACACATTTATCATTGTTCATGCTAGTCCAACTAAAAAAAGCCATCCAACAAAATATGAGGCAAGTTTTATCAAGACAGTAGTCGTTGAAATCAGGGTTGAAGTTGCATTCAAATTAGGAAAAAAAAAATGTCATGACTTGAATAATGTTAAAAATTGTTTATGCAATATTATTCATATATACGCTTGGAAAATTGTGTGATTTAATTATTAGCCCTGTTTCCCTTAATTAATCAGTGTTTCATTGCAGGTGTCGGTAGTGTCGAGAGATGAAGTCGGTGCCTATAAACCCTACCTATGGCAGCAGTTTACGTTCGAAAAGGTAGGAACCTTGCCTTAATAATTTACTTTGCGCTTAATGAAGCGGGATTAAGTGCCAATTAGCCTAGTTTTTTAACGTTCCTAGTTAATTTTTCGGCATTGCACTTCCTACGGCGGTTCGCTTTCGGAATCTCTGATTTAATTAAGACTTAAGCGGTGTCAAACTTTGGCTGAATGCATTACGAATACCGCACCTAATGCAAATTCTTCATCAGAGCACTTACGGATATTGCCGTAATATTCTAGGGCATAATCATTTCCTTTGCCTTTCTTTGGGTGGCAACAGGTTTTCCTAGAAAACTCGATTAAGCGTCATTTCCACCTCACTAAAACCTTAATTAGCTTTAATATTACTTAAATGTTCTTCAGCAGTTTGCAGTTGTTGCAGTGAGTGAACAAGCATGTATAGTTTTCAGCTCAAACTCATTCAAGTTTTAAACGGATTTTATCGTGCAATGCTCTATGCGATTCAATTCCGATAGAAGCATTCGAATGTTCGGGCTGGCATTCAAATGTGTAATGACATTAGCTAAAATTTTGCTCTAACAGTTAAATATATTGGCTACATTTTCCCCTCGCAACCTATTCCCTATTTTAAGAATTAGCCATTTAAAAAAATAATTAGTTTTGAATGATATTAACAGACATTTTCTTCAATAATTCTTGAATAATATACAGCGTGAGTAAAAAAGTCTGTTCCCCACCTAAAATCAACAGAATGGGTGCAACTATGAAAAATCGGATATGGGGAACATATGATATAGTAACCCTAGGGTGTGGAATGCAATGGTGTCCAAACCATTTGGACCCAAGGCCCATTTCAAGGGTCTTTAGGTCCTGTGTCTTAAACGGTAATAGCTACGAAGAAAGTCAATTAGAAAGTTGTAAGGTGTCGAAAAATTAGTTTAATGGCTCCATTTGCAACATTTAATTATCGATCGCCACACAACAAATCACTTCAGGGCTTAAGACATGTTTGCGCCCATGCATAACAAAGCTACATTGCAGGAAAGCTCGATTCCTAAAACAAACCAGGTCTTAGAGCTTTCCTGCAATGAAGTGGTGTTATGC
Organism: Ommatoiulus sabulosus; assembly: GCA_034697705.1. Lineage (NCBI taxonomy): Eukaryota > Metazoa > Arthropoda > Diplopoda > Julida > Julidae > Ommatoiulus > Ommatoiulus sabulosus. The sequence goes on along the minus strand of JAQGAO010000468.1, from coordinate 31,105 downwards.
ATGGTTGCAAACATGCAAGAAGCCCAGAAGTCATTTGTTTTGTGGCGATCGATAACTAAGTGTTGCAAATGAAGCCATAAAACTAAATTTTCGACGCCCTACAACTTTCTAATTGACTTTTTCTTCGTAGCTATTACCGTTTAAGACCTATCTAGACATACCTAAAGGCCCTTGAAATGGGGCTTGGGGCCAAATGGTTTAAGCACCACTGATTTCCGCACCCTATGGTTACTATATGTTCCCCATATTCGATTTTTAATATTTGCACAAATTCTGTTGATTTTGAATTATTTAGTGTTAATTGCATATTGAAACCTATTGCAAAATTAGTTTTAAAATGAATAAATACAGTATTTAGAATTCTTTGCAAATGTTTTTTTAAGTTTATCGCTCAGCTCATATTTATGCAACAATGAATATTGAAGGACTTATAGTCAAAACAAAAGTAAACAATTGGACCCTTTAATAGATGTTAACTTTCAGAAAAAATGAAAAAAAAATAAGAAATTGTTATAAACGAATTATGGAATAATTTTACATATCTAATGAAATGATAAATCAAAATATTAGGAATACTGGGAATACCAGAAAATCAAAATACTTCGGAGAAATTATACATTTTAATGGTAATAAGAATGAAATAAGAATCCATAATTTGCATAGAATAAATAATTCGCAGGAATGAATACTCAATTTAAAAATTTTAATGCTAAATTTGATAAAATAAAACGAAAGTTTTCATCAATGTGAAACATGAGATATAATTTTGTCATCTCAACGCGTTGCTGTTTTGAAACATCACTACAAGTATGTACATGTACAGCTGTATATGTCAACAAAGTACAGGGTTATTACAAAAGAATCATCGGGTTTTAAAAAGAAAAATTTTGGAAAGTATTACAGATACAATAGTAACCAATATCAGCGCGTTGCTGTTTTGTGAAAATGAAAGTGTCCAAGTTTTTAATCAACACGTTGAAGTGGGTCCCTATCAATGCTATTCGAGCACTCGAGCACACAAAACGCTTTCTGCTGCATAGTCGCCATTTTGGGTACTGAGTTCGTGCTGCCACCTGGGCGTTTAAAAGCAAAGTTTGCAAATCCACGTTTTAAACTTGGACTTTTCCCCTTTCTTTGTGTGTGTCATTTACTATTTTATCTGTAATACTTACCAAAATATATCTTTTGCAATAACCCTGTACAACCTTTGACAAATTTCCCTAAAACGTGAATATTTCGGCCCCCGTTGCGATCACTGTCCCGAACTCCTAGCATGAACATGGCAGTAAGCACAGCGCTGGGTAAATGCTATAAAACCCTTACGAGAGCAATAAGATTGCTGCTAGACGTGTTTGCACGGGGCTTTCTCGCCATAATAAGAGCGTTGAGCCACAAATCTCCGTTTTTATTGGTGTTGAAAGCTTTGTCGTGTTAGGCGTAATTTATATACCTTAAAAGCTGCTGCGTTTGTATTTACACCATTTGGCTATTAGCTCCGACAGAGTCGAATCGAAGTAATTCTAGACCGAGAAAACAGGAGAGGTTCGGCGATGCTTCGTTTTAGCACTTCATCCCAAGGAATTCAAGACATCCAAGGACTGTCAAAGTCTTTCATCCCACGATGAGTGACTCCTGTGCCTGTAGCTTCACTGAAGCGCTACATGTCGTCATTTAATGGATTAGGTTTACAGGTCGTCCTTGGATGTAGAAAACAAAGCTTGACGATTGCAATAATTCTACGTTTAGAATCCTATGTTAGCATTAAGAATTTTAGAACTGCAAATTGTTTTCCATGCTATTTATACTTGAGATTATGATGATCCCTTTTACATATTCGTATTATATATATATTTTTTAAATATCACGTAAATGCGTGAAATTAAGCTTAGGTACGGGATAAATGAATAAGTCCATTAAACAAATTTAGAGCACAAAAGTTAGTTTGCAGCATTGTTTAACTCCAATACTGTCAAGACTTACTTAAAAATTCAGAAATAAAAATTGGAAAACTAACAATTGGAGAAATTTCTAAAGTTGATTGTATCAATAAATTGGCCGTACCTAGTATATCCAGTCCATTAAAATTAAGAAACCAAAAGTTTTTTATAGTCGATTGCAATGACGCCTGTAATTCAAATTAGCAGGCAACCCCACATAACATTGTACCTTTAAGTGATTGCTTTCTTTCAGGAATTAAGTAGCAGAGGCATGGTTTGAAAAATGTTATTCTTAGTTTATTTCTTGTTAAATAATAAAGTAATTTACGCTATTAAAATTCAAGAAGCGCCGCGTATATTTTAAAAAAAACATCTAGTTTAAACTTCTAGACAAAAACTAAGTTGAAGTACGACTTTTTCGAATTTACGATACGTTTGTGTAAAGGCGTTATTTTAATTTTTTTTTCAGAGTCCAATGTTTCGAGAGTGGTTGTTGACAAAAATAGTGAATGGTGAAAGGGCGAGTTATTCAGCACCGAAATTTGCAAGAATGCAGGTAGCTACAAGAATTCTTCGTTTTATATTAATAATTTATACTTTGTTGTTTTGTTTCAACTTTGTTTACATTTGTGGTTTGTTATGAATATACAGTATAAACGTCAGTTGCGAAATAAGTCAATAGTAAAAGTATGTTTTTAATAAACCTACCTTCTGATCAGTAATTTCTGCGCTATAGGAACGCTAATTAACGAAACTTTCCATTCATTAATTAGCTTGAATAAAATAACTTGCATTAAATATATTATTAGCTGCACATGCCCTCGCGTATTGAATGTACTGTGTGACATATGAGTAAGCTCATTACGTGAAATATTTAGATGATATCACATGTTCTCCTACGTTAAATTAGGACCGCACAAGAAGCCAAATGCTAGAGGACATAGTCACAAATCTCCAAAATCATGCAGAAACCGGCCAGATACCAAAGCCATATAGGTGAATACATGTAGCAACGCACAAGCTGATTTATTCGAGAATGTATTTTAGTTTTTTAAAAATGGGACAGTCATTTCATCAAATTACTAGGAAATTGGTGCTGAGCTAATCTGGCCAAATAAAAACTGAGTTATTGTTCATTAAAGTTCATACTGAAATTTCAGAATTGTTAAGTATCATAAGTATTTTTAAGAATTGAACCACTTGGTGAAAAACTGAAAACCTTAATAAAACCGAAATACATTCGAATTGAATTTCTCCACGATCTATTTATTGCTAAAATAAACATTTCTTTGTACGCAGACGTGGGTCTTGGCGGCCCATAGGCCACATGAGGCCTTCCAGTCCATTATTAGACAGTGTTCGTGATTTATTCGAAGGATATGACCAATTATCGAAAGATTTTTCTAAAGCCTTTATTAGTACCAATGTTTTATGCGACATAGTTTTTAATGTGGGACCAGGTAAGTCATTTATTTTGTAGTTTCTAAATATTGCATGGCTCGTACAGTATAGTGTGTGTAAAGGTCTGCATACAGTATATTCTTCAGATAAATAAATCTAATCTAGAACTCTTTGAGAAGTCTAGTTGACTTATTTCCTTAAAATTTGTAGGAAAAGGTTTTGTAATTAAGTTATTTTTAATATGACGAAATTCAGCTTTGCTCTATAGGCAGACGATGCCTGAAACCAATCTCATGTTTTAATATAAATTAATGAAGCAGCTAAATCAATTACAGTATCTGGTCATAAGAAATCAGTATTTTTTAGTTGATATTTGTTGTATTCTTTGAAACTTTTTTGCTGAAATAATTTTTGAATATCCTTTCAAAATTTACTCTCTAGGTAAAGATAAAACAAAACTTTATGCAGTTCGGGCCATGCTAGCTGTCCGCAGTCGGTAAGTTTCTTTGGCAAACGTTTTGTTGTTATTTATAAACGAATACCTTATTTAAATATACTTTGTAATATTTTTATTCTCGGAAAAAAGAAATGCGTCTTTAATGTATTACATGTATTCGTGAATTCCAGTATTCGGTGTAAGTTAATTTTTTTTTCTCACGCTGCCTAATTAGTGTCTTTCAAGAGATGCTCTATGGCCTCTCTTCTCGTCTGGGAAATTCACAATGCCCTTTGGACATTGTCAGCAAAGCCTTGGCCACCCCAAAGCAAACCAAATCGAGCAACTTCCTTCAAGTGCCTGACATCAACGAGCCTCCCAGGTCAGTCTTATTCCACACCAATGTTGATATTGAGCTTCTCAAGAGGGATAAAATACCGTGCTCATGCGTGGCTTTCGGCTGTTATTTTTGATCCAACGAGCACGGAGCGAGTACAACGTCAATTCTTATGTTTATCTAGGGAGTTGTCAAAGCATTGGTCTATTATTGCCATTCTACACAGGTGATTCAAAAGTTTATCCCGGATAATTCACGAAACAGTGTCTGACTTGCACAAAGCGTTTGCATTGATATTCTTCTTGGACATGTACAATCAGACGTTTTGCGTCAAAATTAATAAAAACAATGATTACATCAAGATCATGCTCATCTTTATCTTTTTGCTTGACCACTGAGATCGATAGCAAACGATTCTGAAACATTTTTTGGGCCGCATATCAACATTTTCGATGGCGCTGATTGAGCTCATTCGAACATTAGTTTAATTCGTCATAAACTTATTTTCAGAAAGTTAGAGCTTAAATTTTCTGAATTTTTAAAAAATTTTAAATGACGGATGTAATCGCTCCTGAAAGAATTTCAGCAGTAATTTCGTAAACGCAGATGTTTAAAACGAACGATTGCTTCTGCATGTTGACGCATAGTAACAATTTTTTTTCAAATAGATTTCCTTGCCGTTAACAATTAATGTTGTTCTAAAATGGCGGTCATCAGCCTAAGCTGACTCCGACGCTCCGTCCAAGTTTTCATTACAATTCGCATTAACAAGCGTTTGCGCCATGGACTATTACCTTGAAACACATTGTTTTTGTGCATGAATTTTTACTGTTCCACCAAACTTTGATAGCTTATCATAATGGCCATTGTCATAATAATCTTTAACATTAAAATTATCTCTACCCCGGCAGTTATCACCTACCGATACTCAAAGCAATGCAGTTGATTGTTACTCCTAGAACAACCAACAACTGTTGGAAGCAATGATTAGACTCTTTCTGATTTTAATGCTAAGAAACCAAAGAGGTTTCAAGGCCATGTCATATCGATGAAACGTTGAGAATTATTTGTAAAAGTCGCGTGAAGACGTGAAATAGTGTCATTTTTATAGCCTATCTTCTATGCCTACCACCAGAACGATCATATCGCCGCTATATTATTCCAACATCAAGTAACATATGCAGTGATCCATGCAAAGGCTAGTTCTCAATAACGGCATCTGCTTGGGACTAACACCAATAAATAATGTTTGGATGATAGATTTTCATGAGCAATTAGGGAAAATATTCGCCCTGTTAGTATCCGATTTCAAATTGATATCGGTGATGTACTATATGTCAGGAACTCAAGTTAGTTTTATAGGGTTCAACTCGATTGCCTCGCATAGTTGCAATGTACCAAACCCTGCTCCATTGCACGCAATACATGCAGTAATTGATGACAGCTGCCACATCGAAGGCCTGCTTCTATTTCCAATGCACTTGTGAATCATCCGTTACACAATTATTGTATTATAAGACCGCTTTCCACATAATAGCCGTGGCCATTTCATGACCTAGAACGGATGCCGAGATAATTTGTAACATGTCTAGCTTGTACGACAGTGTACTTCCTGTTATTAATGATAATGGTCATTGCTATGCCTCGCACATAACTCCGGAGAAATTCCTGGGAATTGCTCTTGTTATGGAATCTGCGAAGAATGTATCCCGCGGTAAATAAAACAGCTTCACCATGATAGTTAAATGCAGTTGCTGTAAGGTTTAGTGATGATGCAATGGCACAGGAAGTTGAAAGAAAGATTCATTTGATTGGAGATTGACGGATTAATGCATTATGAAATACTGTACTTAGTATAGATTAAAGCAGAAACGTACAAAATCATCAAATACATGTATGAGAAAAGCTGATTTACATTGTACTTTAAAAAAAACCTGTTGACATGTCAGATACCTGGTGAACCAAAAGTTACTTTACAATATTATTTTAGAACGACAGTTATATTTCATTAATTATTTCATTCACACAGTTATATTTCATTAATTATTTCATTCACACAGTTATATTTCAACTACGTATACATCAAATGAATAATAATCAATGACTTCCTTCTTCCCCTAAGCATTAAGAAAAGCAAATATCTTAGGGTAAAGTAAATTTTAGCCCACCATGTATGGTTTACGTTCAAGGCAAATACATTTCATCAAACATATTGGATTATTTATTTCAATTGCAAAAAAAAAAAATGTAAATTTGACTTTTGAAACGGATTTCTAAGTAGATTTTTTTCTTTTCTTATCAGGCACAAAAGTGCTCCGAGCAGTCCAATGGTGATGCGGGCATTTTCCCGCCTGGGCAGCAGTCTTTCAGCCCGTTGGGACCGCAGTTTCAAGAAGCAGGACAGCCAGTCAAGCGACGAAAACGAAAATCTGCGTAGGTGGCAGAGTGACTTCGATTGTAAGTCCCTCCTTTCCCAGCCCTTCCAGGTTTAACCAACAACACTGACAAACTAAATGCCATTGTCCGAGTGATTTCTGTCTGCATGCTGTGGCGATGTTGGCGACACCTGGTGACCACGTGCTTAGCTGTGTATTTTCTCCTGCTTCTCAATCCTTTCTCCATTCCTCCTATTTTCTTCCGATTATAATGAACACGCGATTTCATTCTTTGAATTTTTCTATCCTACAGGCAAAGACAAGAATGACAGCAGTAAACCTCACCCATCGCTGATGATGCCACGTCTCAGTGTTTGCGCTGACATTCAGAAAGTGGACAGAAATAAACTGTGCCAAACTGAGGCAAGATTTTCTAGTTTCTTAAATTGAACACTAGTTCTTGTTACTTGGGGAAAAAAAGTTGGTTTAAGAAACATTTGTTAATCATTGACTACAGGATCTAACATGTTCATTGTATTAAATACTAGCTGGAAAGCTCTGAGCTCAGCTTTGCCAGCGACGAAGTAGGCCTAATGAAATAATCATGACCGCAGCGTCCCCATGCTTAAAGCTCCCCCATACCACTTCAGCCAAGGCGCTTCATGTAGCAACTTTTCGCCCACTAATCCACAAACATACCCACATACATATCTTTTATATATATATATATATATATGTATCTTTTCGACATCCACATTATGAAGTGTCCTGTTGATTTTTAAATATTTGGCAAATGTGAATCGACCTATATTTTTCTTACTTTTTACCTTCATAATATTTTTGCTTGCTTTTCAGTTCAGTGTCATTGAATTTGACAGTGATACTTTTGAAATATTGTTGGAATATCTCCACACCGGAGCCTGCCCTTTGACCTGCCGAAGTATTCCCGGCTTGATTTGTGCAGCTGAACATTACGATCTTCCAGAACTCTTACAAGCATGTTTTCATCACGCCAGGCAATTCCAGCGCATTGATGTGGTGAGCTTGTGCATAATTTGGATAAAATCTACATTACGTATACAACATTTCGGAATGTGTTTCAATTGTCTCCTGATGCTCTTGTCTAATTCTCAAGGTTTGTGCGATGCTAAGCTCGCTGGAAAATTATTACTGGCGCTACACATCGGCTTCGGAATTGGTGAACATGTTGCTTCAGTACGTGGAATCCATAGCGGACAACCTCTTTCAGCGTGGTGACTTTTACGAACTGTCCGAGTCCATGGTGCAAATGATCATGAGCCGCGAATTGCAAATTCCCGAAGTGAGAAAGTTTGAGATGATGTACAAGTGGGCTTGCGCGAAAGTAAGACGTTCCAATTGCAGAGGTGAGTATTCATTCTGAAGAGGGCTCTGGTCTTCTACTTTCCAAGACACTATACCCTTTTCTTTTGATGTTGTTAGTGCACGATGAAGAATAATTTAAAGAAATGGTTGAAAAATGACACGCGATATACAATTTAAAAAAAAGTATAATTAAAAATTCCACGTCTTGTTTATTTTCTAGATTCTCAACTGGAGTTTCGATGTACAATGGAAAGGTTAACTATGGACCTTAAATTGTACAAAATTTCGCCTACAGACTTAATTAAGGTAATGGAAAATTGTCTATTGGAAATTAATTTTTTAGCGTTTTTAAGAAGTTATCTAAAAATTTAATAATTGTTCAACTTTTTTTGTCGCATTGTTGGTTCGTTAATGGTGAATATGTTTGCAATTTTATTTTATTTTCAATTGGATGTAGTTTGAATGGATGTCATACGTATATATCCCTCTTAAATGCATTGATCTCTATGACTGCGTATTTTGTGTGTTTATTTTTAAGTCAATATAATCAGTATATGAATTTTATTTTGGCTGCATCATTTTTAGAATTGAGCTCATAAAAGTACTCTAAAATTGAACAAGCACTTGCACTGTCAGAGAAGATGTTAAATATGAACTTATTTACGTATAGAGTGGAAAAGGATTCCTTTTCTATTGATTTTTAAATGAAAGAACTACGTGACCTAGTTTATCTTACCACATATAGGATAAGTTTCATTCTTAAACAACCATTTCTCGTGTTTGACATAAGGAAAAATCAATATCTGGCATGGCTTAATGTCCGTGCTTTTATTGTATCGTCTTGCATCGAAACTAAGTTTCCACAAACATTAAATTTAATTCACGCAAGGTTTGAAAAGTTTTAATATTTTTGATACGTAGTAAAAAATACAAGGTGTATTCAGAAGCTATACGAACCGCGCTTTTACAGTCTTGAAGTCACGTGTGTAAATTTGACATGCTAATTGGTTTAAAAACTCATTGAGGGTTATCGCTGTTTTTAAATCAATGAAAGCATTCCTTTTGCACGCGTGGTTTCACGACTGCCAATGTACGATTCGTAAAGCTATACTTGTAAGTACTCCTGTTATAAGCTGTTTATTTCAAAACATTTTCCCCTTTTAAAAAATTATAGCAGAACATCCTTTCAACCCAAAATTAAAATGGAAAATGATATTGAAAACGGCGTACTAGTTACAAATGTTGCAAAATAACGCAATGAAAATGGTTTCATGATCAATATTCGTAAAATCCTTCTTCCAAATACACCAGAAGAGTGAAATATTTACTAATCATCACAATTTCAATCACATTTTTTCGAATACTATCTGCATGTGCTTCAAGAAAAATTAAAAAAAAATAGAAACTTTAAATTTTGTAAGCCAGTCAAAATAATGAGAAAATCTAAATTTCTTCCGAAAATGTTTCCGATTGTTCGATATTCTTTGGTGAATCCTTGCGTTATCCACTGAATGACCTCCTAATAAGGTCATTCAACTAAATGCCTAGCGAGGAACATTTTTCGTATGAATTTCGTCGACATTTTTCATGAATTCTCGATCACGATCACTTGCAGGTGGTTCTTCCCACGAAAGCCATTCGCAACGAGCGCATCCTCGAAACCTTGATGCACCAGGCCAGCAGTGGCATGTACCGGATCCAGCCGGCGTATCTTCAGGAGTGTCGTCGAACTCTGCAGCGCCAGCAACAGGACTCCTTCTCACCGTACCACGGCCACGGGTTCTTGCAGCGCCAAGAAACTGTCCAAGGGTACGGACCCCTGCGGGAGGCGACCCCCTCGATGAAGGCCCACCGCCGGGAGAGCTTGCAAGCCACTGTGGGCAGCGGACCCAGCAGAGATCTTGCAGCCGGAGCCAGCAGCAGCAGCGGCGACGGTGGCTCCACGGCCTCCTCTGGCTCGTCGAGCTCAAGCGCGGCCTCTTCTCTCTTCAGCTTTGCCCTGCTGAGTTTGCAGAGGCGGGACACGGTGAAAAAGCGGGGAAGTGAGAACAAGGCCACCATCAGGAGGAAAGAAGGTAAAAGCAAGAAGTCTCAAAAGTCCTAGCAGGAGCCCAAAGGGCGGTGAACACGAGCCGCTTCTCGTTTGACATCGTGCGTAATGTCATCGAACGAAGTTCATGACTTTGACTTTGTCAACATTCCCAGGTCAAAAACTGATTCACCTGGGACGTCATTTGGTGAACGGACGTCGTCGTGTCTTAAAATGATATCATTTTCAGTCATTTTATTCCAATGAGTAATTTTTTGACTTGATGTGACTCAATTTGGATTTGTTGTCAATAAATCGCACACCTTGGCTTCAGAGGTGACACTAACTATATTATATTATTTAGCCGAAACTATATGGCACAACCAACGACAACCATTAGTATGGCACAAACTAAGATTGACGTTATTACTGAATATACAATAGAGCTCTTTTAACTTGACCTTAAACATAATTTTTTTTTTACTTGTGTCAATTCTGATTCCTGAATCCTGAAGTGAGGGTGCGATACACAAAAATAGCAGTTTACACTACGTCTTTTTTGGATTATGAAGTAAAAATGGCTGGTTGTGTACACGTAGGTACAAACCTATAGATAACACGACATTACGTCCTGTCCTTTAAATCAGAAAGTTGAAAAAAAAATAACTGGTAGACAAAATTGCATTTTTTGTCAAAGGAAAAGCGGCTCGTGTTCGTCGCCCTTGACGCTTCGCTCGAGAATTTCCACATTGGTCAATTTAAAAAGAATTCTCCTAGACATTGCCACAGCCTTAATAAATGCCATTGAGACCATGGCCTTTGCTTCCCGTGAATTTTCAGTCAAGTCCTGCCTGGTGACCCGGGCGAATGCACACATATAGACTACATAGTTGTAAAGTCAAATAGAAATATCGGACTTTCTCTCAGGTGCATCACTGAAGTATTTCACCCTTAAGCTTTTACATGAATTCGATGGTTGTGACAAAGTGAGCCACAAAGGTATTTTATTTTCCATAATTAAATGACGACGACCGGGTTTAGAACTTTGGTAGAAAAAGGTGATTATGAGAGTGAGAATTCATTCCATTTAACATGAATTGAAGGAAAGTTAAATTTTCTTTCATTAATGTTCTCAGTTGGGACTGCGTCACAAATTCGTTTCCATTTTTTACAAATCTTTACGGTAGTTTTTAACCGTTTTCTTTATCACCTGCCGGTAACGGGACGTGTTAGAAGCATTTGAACCTGTATAGATTTGCCAGGATCACGTGACTATTAATTCGTTTAATTCATGGAAATGAAAGGAGTGCATGTACATGTTTTAGACATATTTATTTTAACATTTTTTTAGGACAACTTAGTGGCTGATTTCAATTAGGTTCTTCTAAATATGCATTCTGAACTATATTTACCAATAGTTAGGATTTCATTGTATTTTACAGCAATCCTTGATATTGGAAATGGCCTACTAAATTTGTTTTGTATATGCCACGATTCTGAAAATACTTTACAATGTGACCGCTTAGCAGCATGTTGGATTATGCGTGTTACAATGTTGAAGTAAACATGTCTATAATATGAACAATATCTCGAAGTATTTTTGGAACACTACCTAAAAACAGGATTGTATGAAATATTGTCAGTAGATGCTACCCATGTATTTATTCTACATGTTCCATCGAACAATCCGCCCCTTGTCATCGCGTGATCTATCACACATGTTCCGACAGTGATGAAATATCATCAAGGAACACCCACAATTATTTTTAGTGTAAATTTCAAATCTGTCTACAAATGCAATTCTTGTGTTATGTACAGTAGGTTATACGCTGTTCACATGTGCCACTAATTGAAGTGATATCGTTTTCATGTTTTCAACTTTCCATTTATGTGTTCGTGTTATTTTCTCAACTGATTCGTATTAGAATACAGAAACGTCAGAAGACAAACAAGCTCATCATTTAAAAGACAACAAAGCAATGTAATCAACACAAACCTGAAAAGGAATAATAATAACAAAGTCCATTATCAGTTAGCTTTGTCAATGAAACAAAGTTCAAATAAATTCAAGTTTTTCTTAAGAAAAGGAGTAGGTCTATGTTGCAATGAAAAGGCAGTTTGTCTTAAGGAAAAATAAGGTCTACTTAGTTTTTAGGCGATTTTTGGAGACAGTTATTTTGCATCCAAGGAAATAATAAATTCAATTCAATTAGTTACCCTAAAGCCAGTACGTACAGCACCTTGCGTTTTCTTTAGAAAGTATATTGCATACTGGTGAATGTTTTTTCTGATAAAAACGGACCTTCTCTAAATTTTTGAGCACTGAATTAAGGAAATATGTTTTTAATGTCAACTACCAAATTTATTTAAAAGATAATTCTATGGAACTCAGTTGAATAGTTCGTAAAATCATATTTTGATTATTTTCAAGAAACTAAGGAACTTTTTCATTTGAAGTAAATGCATCAAAAACTGGTCAATGCCGCGAGAAGCATTTTTATCAATTGTTAACATTCTTTGCACTGCAACGAATGTATTATTTTGGTAATCTTCTGCTTGAAGTTATATAAGCAAAGAAAACATAAAACAAAATTGAACCAAAACCTTGCTTATCAGACAAAGTACGATTAAGAACAAAAGCGCTTGTGTACTGTACGTAAAGTACATCGCATGAAATATATAATGACATTGAAATTTGTTTCAGAGGTCCAAACTTTGACAAAACGCAATTTTTCACCACCCACCACTTTTGCTCATGACACTATGAAAAATATACTGTATTCCATTAAGCTTTCATTTGCATCGCTTAATGTTGTGATTCATAATTTACAAGCTCTGTATAATATGCAAAAAACACGATAAGGACATGATGAATTCACTAAGTGTATAAAACAGGGAAGTGAATAATCAAACTGTAAATATTGACTAGTTTTTGACCTCGTTCTGAAATCTCCTAAAAATATGTAATTTCGTTATAAAAGCTGTATTCACTGTTTCAGGTGTATATGTCTCAGTGTCAGCATGCATGCAGTGATTTGCACACAAATATGCATATTGGGAGGCAGGGGTCGTAGTTCATTTATTCTAGTGTAAATATTAAAGGCAGGACAAAAAAGGGTCACATGCGCAGTGGCGCGTTTAATTATTGACCCCTAGTCCCCTGTTACTAGATTCTTCTCCAAAAACATTTTTTTTACGAAACCTTTGATTTCATTTTTAAGAAGATATTTTAGAAAAAGAAAAATTCAGTTGTTTTCATTTTGTCTTTTTGAATCAGTGATCTTCATTTTAGCAAATTTGCCAAAACATGGTGTTAAAAATTGTAGCATGATTTTTCAGGATTTACAGTACAGTGTACAGTACTGTATATAAATGATACGATATCAATATTCCATAGGTTTTTTGGAAATACGATATGTTGCTAATTTTTGCAGATAATTAGTTCAAAATACATGTACATAGGAAACATTTTGTAACCCAAGGGCTTAGACGCGCCACTGCCGTTAAATGAACACCTAAGGTCTAGCTACTACATCTGTGAGTGTTGATATTTATCATCATCAAACTATTGTTCAGGTTTGGTTTTTCATGTGCATGTAGTGTACGATCGTGATTTTATGTAACACCTTTACACAAGCAGAGCAAATTTTGCATTCGTTTTCAGCAAAATGTTTACATAAGGTGACCTTACATTTTTTTTATTTATCAAAGAGCATGTTTTGCATTCCTTGTCAACATGAGCTCGAAACCAAAACAATTTTTTCGTTTGAAGTTCGAATTTTAAAAAATCTGCATCGCTAAATGGCCTACAGTGTATATCTTTGACAGAGAGAAATATACATGTATGGTACTTTTTTCAAAAATTAATAATAATAATAATAATAATAATTGTTTGAAAGTTTCGACATCCTTGGATGATGTTTTATAATTCTTTCACACTTCAATTTCCCACGTGTAACTATGTGTACAATTTCATTCTAAAGTTGAGAAATCTTTATTTTCAGTAAAACAGGAAAACATGTTTTGGTTTGGTGCTGTTTTTATCGAATAAAGATTACACACGCTACGTAAAATTAAACATGCATTACTTTTGACAAGTCACCATACTCTGAATTGCAATCATAAGAATATCACAATCATGCATTTAAATGCGATGTTCAAATTTATAAACATCGATGTTTGCGATGTTCAGAAATTTTTAGTTTGTCAGTAAGCTTTTTAACAGGTTGAGATTCAATAGAATTACAATTAAAAATAAAACTTGAATTCTGCTTTAGGGGGCATGTTCTCATTATTAAAAGTAGGATAAAGGCCTCGTGCAGTGAAATACGACATTCTCATATTTTGATTCCGCAGAATATGTTAGATAGTTATACCATGGTGCCCTGATACTAGCTCTGACATTTTGTCATTCCCACATATATATACATAGTTACACAACAAATATGACTATATTTTTGTAATACAATCGATTCATACGGTGTACATAAGTGTAGTGTACGGCAACTGAGGCCAAAAGTGGTTTTCCTGTTGCTTCGTTTGCACCAGTTAACGATTTGTTCTTCAGACCAGCTCGAAAATCGTTCCTGGACCATTTCTTGGACTTTTTCGTGCGAACGAAACGTGTATTAGTGCACATCAGTGACAAAGTCGACATTACGAATATGCAGTGTTGTTATATTGTTAATTTATATATAATATACATCGTCTTCAACAGCTCATCCTTTCTGTAACCCTTCCACCTCCATCTGTTGAGGATGATGAACGATAATGTCAGTTGTTTTCCAAGAAAATATATATAAAAAATAAATAAAACTGTCTCGTATTGTTAATCATGGGTCTCCAGTTATTTTATTTCTTATAATGTTTATTAATATAAAATTTTTTCTGGTGTGATAGTATTTATATAGCGTCATCATAGCATAATGTCTTGAACATTACTGATTGGTCCACTTTCATTTTGCTGGATATATTCTCTGTTAATTACACGAGAAAGCTTCGTAATGTCAGACCTACCCATGTTTTGGCATTCTGAATTAAATCACGCGTGCAAAATCGACAAACTAATTGGTTTAAAAATTCGCTCAAGATTGTCGCTGTTTTTAGCCAATTAATGCACTCCTTTTGCGCACGTGACTTCAAGACTGCTGTAAGTCAGTGCATAAATGCCATTCGTGTAAGTTTCTGTTTGAGTACACGTACTCCTATTATGTGCCTACCCGGTACCCCCAACTGTCAATCAGAAAACAGATTTATAGAAATGCACGTAGTTGAGATATTTCTTAGTTGAATTAAACTTTAGTTGATAAAGTAATTATTGTTTGAAAATATGCTTCCGGTGTCCTCCATCTTTGTTTCATTGGATTGTTTCGTGTAGTGGATACACAATGTTTCCGAGACTTGTTTCGTGCAACAGATTGCACGAAACAATATTTCATGAAATCTTGTATTTGTTTCGCAACAATGTTTCGTAGTGGATACGCGCCTTAATGCTAACTCAAGTCCTGGTTTTGAAAATTCGTCAGCAGAAAATTTACCAACAGAATATGTGGAAAGTTTAGCAAATTTGTGCTTGGAAAAGGTTGGAAATCTTGAAAATTTAATAAACTAACTTGTGAAAAGAAAAAAAACCAAAAAACGCATAATCGAAACATGACTGAGTTTCAGAAACCGTTTTTCCAAATTTGTTGAACAAAATCGTCTTTTTTTATATTATTTAATAGCTTTTTTGTAATTTTTTTTACATTATTTAAAATTAACAAAGGGTGGAAGGGGCAATAGAAACAAAATATTTTCGAAATTTAGGGATGAATGGATTTCTTTAGTTAATACAGCAACTTAGGAATACCTGCATATTTATTATACATACTTGGAATGAATTTTCAAATGTTTCTTAAATTAAGAAAAAAAACTTGTTTGTATTTTATGAAACGGCTGCCAATTCGGTTTGTTATTTCAATGATTTTTCATACGGAAAGGATCGAAGAGAAGAAACAAAATCAGTTAATCAATAATACGTTGACTTGTAAGTATTTGGTGATAACAGCAAACTTCTTTTTACATGCAAATAACATAGGCTACAGAATTGGCAGCCGTTTCATAAAATACAAACTTTTTTTTCTCAATTCAACAAAGTTTCTGAAAATGTAACATCTATGAACTAAATGTTATTTAATATGATTTTAATTTTTGGGTTTTTAATTGATGCGGAAAATTCGAATGAAAATATTTAGTTTCAGGTTTTTTCCGGCTTCTTGCTAAAAAAACGATCTAAAGAATACACGCGTTAGTTTTTTCACATATTTCTGCCCAAAATTGGACATTTCATGAATTCAGCATTGAGGCAATTTGTGACACATTATAAATAATGGAGTGCTTCTAAAATCTGCAGCATGAATAACATCATAAAAAAACAATAGTTTTTATTTTAAATAATGCATTTTATATACAGTAGCTTAACCCTGCAGCATCGCTAACATTTGAAATTGCATTCCAAGTATGTAGAATGAATATGCAGGTATTGTATCTATATATTTATAGAAATCCACTCATCTGTAAATTTCGAAAATATTTTGTTTCTATTGCCCTCTTCACCCCTTTTTTAATTTTACATAATGTAAAAAAAATTGCAAAAAAGCTACTAAAAAATAGGCGATTTTGTTCAGCAAATTTTGAAAAACGGTTTCTTTGCACAATTTCGTTCATTATAGTAACATATAAAAATGTCCCAATTTTCAGTACAATTCTACAAAACGTTCAAAGTATTTCGAGAAAATTTTTGTAAAATTCTCCACGTTTTCTGAGTACAAAGCTCTCCCCATTTTCTAATTACACATTTTTAAAATTTTCTTATTCTAATTTTGTAAATCTGGCTAAATATTGAATATATTCCTTTGTCAATTTTCCAAATACATATGGGCCTATCTCTCAGCTATACACACATACCAAATGATTTTCAATTTGTAAAAACAATTACGTTATTTTTAAAACTTCGCATTTTTGGCAATTTTGCAAGTTTTTGAAAACACTGAAATATTTCAGGGGTCCCGGGCGAAAGATCGCCGGAAAATTGGTAAAGTTAAAACGGACATAAGGTCGCAAGTCAAAAATATCGTTAGGCAGCATTATCGCATGCGCAAAAGACCACTAGGCAACAAGGTCGCTAAAATATAAGTTAGACGGTTAAAAAGATCGTTGATCATTAAGATCGACTTTACTATCATTGAATACCTAAAAACTGACATTTTTTGCGAGTCCATCAATTTTTTTAATTGTCTATTAAAATTCACTGTTTCACGCATTATTTCACATTACATTTCGAAAGTATTACCATAAAACTATAAATAATCAGGGTTAGCCAGACCTGGAAAAATCTGAAAACATTGATTTATGTGTCTGAGGATAAATTTGCAATATTTGCCACGTTTTCTGAGGAGAAACCTGAAACATTTACGAAGTCTTCGTAATACAAATTTGGAACATTTATCCAACTTTTTCTAATATAAATTTGCAAGATTTCCAACATTTTCCAAGCAGAAATTTAAAAAATCTTTAACTATTTTCGAGGACAGGTTTGCATAATTTCCAAACTTTTCCCAGGACATATTTTCCAAACTTTCAACATTTTAAGAAAACAAATTTAAAAATTGCCTTTGCTAATTTTGTAAAATTGTTCCAAATTATCATTACTGAATTACTATCATTACTGAAAATTTCCCTGCATTGATTTTGCAAAACCGTGGATAACATTGGCATACATGTCATGTACTGTATGTCTATTTTCGACATTGTCGTGATTAGGGAAATTCCTTTAAAAACCTGGAAAAGTCAGAAAAGTTGAATATAAAATTTCTGAGGGAATCCTGATTATGATTTGTAATTCTACCTTACCGATCTGTAAAATATTTTTACTATTTCCAACTGTCTGCAGTGCTGGGGCAAAAAGGTTAAGAAATACTGATCTAGGCGACATTTTTGTCATACGACTTTTGTGCGACATTTTTGTCTTGCGCCTTTTTTACGGCCTTCTTTTGTCCGGCGGTCTTTCGCCGGCAATCTTTTGTCCGCATCTCGTTCTTGGAATCATGTCTGTCAAACCCTAGTGAGCCCACTATGTGGCTATTATATGAACCAGCTTTACTGTATGGAGTAAGTGACCAAAAGTAAGTTAATTATTAACAATTGAATCCTGAAATATTTCTTGATATAAAAAATATATATATCAAAAAAATTGCTGTATCATATTATCATAATCATTATTTATATTGCTTATATTATGTAAGTATTTGTTATTTGATATTGCTTTATACTGTTCAATACTGTTAACACTTACATGTTAAAAAAACATCAGAGCTAAGCCTCTGTGTACGAATAAATTTTCCTCCTCCATTTTTCTAAAATTATTGGATCAGCAAATCAACGTCTAAGATTTCTTCAATGCAACTTTCGCACGTGTCCAGAGAATGTTAAGGAAACTGGCTAGACAATGCTGGTTTGCCCTATGTTGGAGTACTGTGCTCCTATTTGGAACCCTCACAGGATGAATAAAATCCTAGAATTAGAAATGGTCCAATGAAGGGCAAGCAGGGTTGTTATGGGAAACTACCAACATTCAGCAAGTGTGACAGAGATGCTTCACTATTTAAATTGGGACTGATTGAGAGCGAGATGAGAAAAATTATCTATGGGCTTATTTAAAAGTTTCAATCAACCTTTTAATTCGCATTTTGTGTCCCTTATCTTCATGCCTAACAACTACTATAGAAGTTGGCAAATACATTCTAAACCTCTGATTGAGCTCCATGCTAAAACGGATGCTTATTGATTAAAAATGTTGAATATTAAGTCTTTTAAAAAATGTCCGCTTCCGCTTAAGGGGGACTCCTATAGTACGATTCGCACCCACTCACACCCTCATTTGGTCGTTCAAAAAATCGACGCCTAAGCAATATCGGAAATCGGAAACATTTTCAGTTTTTTTAAAAATCAACGAAAAAAAAGAAATAAAAAGTGTAGCCAAATCGGCAACTTACCCTCTGTTGCCTAGACTTTTTCGTTTCACAGGAAATGATCCCGTTATTCTGCGTCGGCAAATTACAGGCGAGGGACGTTGTTATCGACTTGTCATTGCATGGAATACCTAGTCGATAAGTGATGCTAACAATGGCTGTTAGCGCAAAATTCAAACGCGTCCCTCGCCTGCAATTTGTTGACACGGCATAACGGGATTATTACCAGTGAAACAAAAAAGTCTAGGCAACAGAGGGTGTCGCCGATTTGGCTACACTTTTTATTTCTTCTTTTCGTTTATTTTTTAAAAAAACTGACGTTTCCTTTTTCCGCCGATTTCACCTTAGGCGTCGATTTTTTAAACGACTAAATGGGGGCGTGAGTGGGTGCGAATCGCCCCATAGGAGTCACCCTTAACTGATTAAATCTTTAAAAAAATGTCTGATTAACCGTATGTATGTGGCAGGTCGGGGTGTATGTATTTATGTGTTAGGTCCTCTGGGAAAGTCTGATTAAATTTTCAAAAAATTATGGATTAATCTTTAAAAAATCTTCTGATCAAATGACTAATTAAATCTGTAACAAAATGTTAATCCAAAAAAACGTAAAAATACCACCACTAAAAATTCTAAGAATGTCATCGTAAGAACTATACCGGATGAAGTCATGAGACTTTAATAACGGTATGGGCAATGCCGGGCGTTTCAGAATTATGGTTTGCATTGTGATATACAAATCAATCAGGCTACACTAATGCATAATTTTTGGATAATGGGCAGCTGCAGAAATTAATTTAGAAGAAGATGAGGCATCACTGCAAGTCACCCAGTGTCAACCATTGCCAACACCTGAGTATTCATTCTAATTCATGCATGTAGCGATGAAAATCAGTAGGAGCCACTAATTTTAAGCACTACATGCATGAATTGGAACGAATTCCCAGGGGTTGGCAATGGTAGATTCATCATCTTCTGTTCATAACTTCTGTTCTGTTGGGAGGATTTGCATTCTGTTTCTTCTGTTGGTGTTCATTTTCAGTGCTCTACACTTTTTCAATGGACACCATTGGTGTCCGATGCATATTATAAATTTTGGTTGCATGATGAACTTGAAGCAGTGTTCAAGGTCATCAAACTGTAATGGCACGGAAGATTCCCCTTTGGTTTAGTGACACTACATTTTGTTTCAGGAGTCTACTTATGACGGATTCAAGGTTATTCCATCTGTTGCGTCTTCAAATGAACACCCTGTACACATAGAAATAACTGGGACCCGACCCGACCCTCAGACCCAAGACAAAACCGTCACACAAATTTTGCTAAATGTTTAATTTTTGTGTTTTTCACATATTAAAGGATAATAATTGCTATTTGCAACATTAATTTTCAAATTTTAATTTTTTTTAATGTCCTCAGCCAAGGACATTAGGTCTTATGAAAAACGTAGAATTTTTTTTTTGATTTAGACCTAAAAAACATTAATAATCATAACCTGATGATAAATCTTGTTGGATTGAGGCATTTTGCCCAGTAAATGGTGTTAAAAATTAAGACAAAAATTCAGTTTTTATTGTTTTAATGATTAAAAAAAACTTGACAAATTGAAACTAAGACCCAATGTCCTCGCCTGAGGACTCGTGTTTTAGATGAATCAAAATGTATAATAATTTGGTTATTGAGTGTTAATTCCAGATGGATTTTAGTAACATACTAATAACTTTGAATTATTTTGCAGAATTTCTATGATAACATGCATTCTATTATATTTGTTTAAGTAATTACTTGAGCCCGCCATAAATTCTAAGATCTGCCATGTTGAAAATGCTATATTTCGTTTTTTTAACAATTTAGTTCAAAATTTCGTGCATAGATGGCAGCAGCAACTCCATCTTAAGCTAAAAATGGCATTAGATTAACCAATGGCGCTCCTGCTAATTTTTCCCGTAAATTTAAACAATGTCCTCGTGCGAGGACGCCAGGTCTGAGGAGGATAAGTGGCCTGCCGAACTTCGTTTTTAAGTTAGGTGTATCAGGCAAATCTTAAAAATTGAGTCTTGTTAATATGAACGAAAGACCAGCAGGCTAATTTGAATTTTTAGCCCTTGGTTTTGACACGAAATGACACAATCCCATACAAAAACAAAGTGGAAAAACTGAAAGAAGGAATTATAAAACTTACTTTTTAAACTGCATTTGAAGGAAGCGGGAGGTCAGTGGAACCTGTAGCAGGCATGAATACTAATGAATACCTGATCAGCCAATTTTTAGTAAAGCGAGAAATGGAAAGGGTCGGCCATATTGGGAGTCAGGTGTTGTTCTGTCCGGACCTTATGAAATGACCTTTATGGACGACCCTTGCCTGCGGCCATTTTGGTAGAGGAAAGGGGATAAAACGTTCGAAAAGTGAAAAGGGGTAGTACATTCCGGATCGAGACCCTATAATGATCCAAACTGGGTTCTTTGGTGTCACTAATTAATTTGAAGGAGGAGTTAGTCCCTTACTAGATTTAGAGGGACACAAACCCAGACAATATCATCTGCGAACACGTATACTAGATGAAGAAACGATGGATCTAAACCTTCCCCTGAAAAGAGCTGAACATACATCTCAAGGGTGAGGGTGTTCGTGATAAAGATGGGAACAGAACCATCCTTAGACCACAAAGTTGGCGGTGTAACATCCATTTATTCTTTTGTATTTTTGATTTTATGATGATTGATAACAAAATAAAGTAAATTGATTGTAATAAATTTGTAAAATAAAGTTTTAAAATAGAATTTCAAGAATTATGAGGAAAATCACGACATGGGACTCAACTGCAATCCCTGAACAATGAACAAAATCATACACATTATGCATGCACAAGATAATTAATACTTCTAGACCAAATTCAAATACAACGGGGATAAAATGAGGGGAGGCAAGGGGATCACACCCTCTTCAACACCAATATTATAAAAAAAAGACACTTTCGGAAACTCTTGCAAAAATCACATCAAAATTTCCCTTAAGACTAAAATTTGGTAGGCCTTAGACAATTTGGAGGACATAAGTACGAATTGTTTCCGAATCACCCTTCGTATTTTGGTATAACATAGCTAAAAGGAAGTCCGATTTTCAAAAACTGACTAGAAGACATATATCTGTCTAAACAAGGAACATACTGGGAATCATCCCAAAGGAAATTACCCGAAACTGTGGAGATTTTGCTCCTCAAAATTCCCCAAAAATAATGGATACAGGCACATAATAACATACACTAACACAATCTTATTACACTGGACAATGGAAATTATTGCACTAGATCCGGAGAAACTAATTCCATTCGAGTGAATTTCTCTTCAATTTTGACTTAATAATAATCTCATTTTTGTCCCTACATCAATAATTTTTCCTAAATTCAAAGAAAAATTCACTTCTTTTGATTGATACACTTTAAGAGCGTTTCTAAAACATTTTCATACGAAGTTCGCCACTTTGTTTTTGATGGGATAAAACATCGATATCAAAAAGTTGAATGTTAATTCTAAATCACAGATCTTTGCTCAAAAAATCTCTCAAAACATTTTGAAAAACAGTATTAAAATATTTAAATTAAACTAGAAATATAAATATAACATATATTTACGCATGCAGGCACTCTTGTTTTGCATCTTTGAAAGTTCCGGAAACTGTGAGAATGGGCTCTCTTCCATCCAAAAACATCTCTTCTGAAAAAACGTTCTGCCTTCTCTCCAACTTAAACTCCGTCTACTTTTTCTGAATGGACTAACACTTTTCTTCCTCATTTCTCCCTCTCAAAACAAACAGGTGATTCTTTTCTTCCCCCCTATTTTGTACGAGGGAGGCGCGTTTGCCTCGTTCGTTATTGCGAGGTAAACAGCTGATTTTCCTCCGTCTTCTCCCTCGTATGTTGTAGTCCGCCTCGTTTTCCTGCCGGAGTGTGGGGTGTCAGTAAAGTCTTGTCACAATCCCCCCCACATCAGTCCCCGGGTGTTCCTCGGTGTTGGTAAAAAATTTCGGGGCAATCGGACATGTTGATAAAAAGATCCTAGGTAACAACCAAAATCAAAGATGGACGTGTTTTGACTTTTATATACGTAGATTGTGATGTTGGGGTCCATCATGACCAGACTGTTTTGTCTGGCTTATTTTGTATAATGATCCCCCTGATAAATGGTACTATGTACTGACTGCAGGGTAAAGAGTTAAATTGAATATTCCTGTCCTACTACGGAAGTATTTTGGGTTGCATTCTCTTTATTAAAATGGGCCAAGAATTGCCCCTTCTGTTTAACATTGGCAACTTCAAACCACAATACCAGGGGATATACGAATAAGTCCTGATTTATAACATATACAAGCCCTGCTTTAATGAGCTAATAATCCTCTAAACACCCCTTAAAAACCATAATAAAGAGGACCCTAATTCTCTATCTTGAATATTTAGGTAGGCCAGAAAGCCAGTTATAAGGGGATATCTCTCCTTATGTGGTTAGGATTACGCTGAGCGGTTCAGGTGCGCTGAGCGGAAGATGATCCTTCGGTTTATATATATCCCGCGCTGAGCGGCGACCAGGGTTTTGCTGAGCGCGTATGCTTAGTTCTTGAATCTACGTTGAGCGGTGGGTCCGACTCGGGATATAGCGCTGAGCGCACTCTTACTATGCACGGCGTTCAGATCGCTGAACGGGTTTAGCGGGGATGCAAGCAAGGCGCTGAGCGTACAGAATAGACGGAACGATTTACTATAGAACTACA
Source organism: Ommatoiulus sabulosus (assembly GCA_034697705.1). Lineage (NCBI taxonomy): Eukaryota > Metazoa > Arthropoda > Diplopoda > Julida > Julidae > Ommatoiulus > Ommatoiulus sabulosus. Next base: position 7,476 of record JAQGAO010000468.1, on the reverse strand, counting down.
AACGATTTTATTAGAACTCCAAAGGTACAGTGAAAATAAAATAAATGTTATTTCTTTGCAGCAACAAGGCAAGCCAAAGGAGCAGGTAGCAGGTCTGCTGAGGGAGTCTGGTTCCGGAGAGACTCTCGAACCTCCTGCTGGTGGCCGCTTTTATACTCCGTGACCCGGACCTGCTTCTTGGTGATTAGGGAACTAGATAATCCCTACGTCCTTCTTCTGACGTCTGGCGGCTGCCTCCTGGTTCCCTCTCCCTCAGGTGAGTGTTATACGATTCCTCTCGTCACACCTCCCCAGATGACAAGTTACCGGGACGGTAGCGTGGAAATCTAAAAAAAGAGAGGAAACAAGATATATTGTAAAGCTGAGCGACAACTGGCAGTTTATCGCCTCATGACAGAACCTAAACTCTAATCATGGACTAAGTTTATCAACTCACTCCTTGCGGGTAATGAGGAAAATAAACGTACATGAATCACTACTCGGATTCCGGGTAGTAAGGCTGATTGACTCTGCTAATCATGATGGAAAGTACCGCAATGTCCAGCTCCGAGATGATACAAGATGGCGTGTTGGACTTGGTACTATTCTGGAACTTGTATATACGTGAAGGAGGGATGCAGTACGCTCCATGCCAGTGTGCTACGCATCTCGATGGCGCTTGTTCACGTAGATACAGTGGTAACAAGCTTCGTTGTTGTCAGCCGGAGGGGATTTATCCCTTAGTGCATCCCAAAATTGGAAGTCCCTATCCGTGGGTTGAGGCGGAAAATAGGTAGAGGCAATAGGGCGAGAATGCCTTTTATTCATAAAACGGTGGTAAGCCGAAAGAGTTTTCACATACTCTTTGATGGATGAATCATGAATGACAAGATGTTGGACCCATCTAATGTCCTTGCCTAAATCAGGCAGTCTGTCCTTCCAAAAAAGTGGAGGACGCTCATCTTTCGAGGTAGAGAATGATGAAACATCCGCGTCTGACCTGCTCTGTCTAGGGAATTGGTCGACGGACGGGGCTGCTTTCGAGACGGTCATGACCGTTTTCTGTGATGGAGTAGGCGAAGTGTTTTGGACTTCTTCCGAGCCGATGTGACAGTGTCCTCTTTGCAACTCCTTTTCGATGCACTAATAGCTGAAGATTGACCCACTGGGCAGGTTTTCAACTTGGTTGGAGTGGTGGGTTTGGCCTTGCAGTTTCCCTGAGGTTGGGTACGCCTTGTGACAATCTTTGTAATGATAGGTTCATTTGCGGAAATCGTCTTGTTAGTTGCTGCTGTCCCTTTCCTGGGGGATGAGCGAGTCGCCTTTATGGGGCTACAATGAGCCTGAAGGACGGTGGATTCCTTGGTAGTCTCATTGGTGACCACGATTTCAGCGACAAGAATAGGTGGTGACTCATTGTCGCCCAGAAATTGTAGATGATCTAGTTCATTTTGAGGACCCGTGACGATAGGTGACGGTGGACGCAGTGTGTCCATGGGCGGTTGAGTTTGTTCTATGGATGAATAGACAGGAGAAGATGAGGAACATGGTGACGCCATAATTTGTAAGGCGTCATGATCAGAAAGTGACATACCTGTCTGTATCGTATTAGCGGTGAGTTTCTCTTGAGCGGTTATGACTACTCTCGGGGATGCTGGTCCCTCATCTGGGTCGTTCTGGGTGATGATGGAGTTTTCCATGTCATCTAATGGGGATATGCATAGTGCGTGTTCCGCCGTCACTCTATTAAAGTTGAGGATCATAATTTCAAGTGCCAACTCTGTGCGTTGGTGCTCCGATATCTCCTGTTCCAGACGACGTCTGGCTTCTTCACGTTCAGCATTTGTCCTTTGAAGTGCATGTATCAGATTCGAGGCCGCGACTGATTGATGGAGTGGAAGTGGAAAGTCAACTGATAATCGCATGGCGTTACAGGTGCGCTCAGCGGCTTGCTTGATGAGATCTGCGGCCACACTGATTTCACTAAACGCAGTCGGTGGCCTGCCGATGAGTTGGCATATTGGTTGTGCCTAACTGTTCGAATGGATTGGAATGTGTCCACAAATGTTTGGGAGTTTGGGCCGCAGTAAATGCGGTAACATAGGGCAGTTGCTTGGCACGTGCTTGGTCGATCATCTGATAGTCGTCTTCAATGGCGACAGGGCGTGATGGAAATTCAATTTCCATAATAGCAGGATCCGGCGGTTTGTTACCTTGTGTCATCTGTGATGGCTCAACGACCGAGGTATGGCCTTGCGATTCAGACGATCGTCCCATATCCTGGGATGGATGAAATAGCTCACATTCCATGAGATGGAAAAACGCACCAACGTGGTCTTCGGGTGAACAAAGAACAGGAACTGAGGGAGCTCGGCGGACCGCGTGGTTTATATATGCCGGTCCGCCCACAGGTGGAAGCACCGTAGAATCTTGGCACGAGGTAGTGCCAGTTACTGGAGGGGAAATGTCCACCATGGAAGAGATGACGTCACTGATAGTGTTATTCTCAAGACACATGTCTTTTATTTTCAGAGTTTTCCAATTTTCGTATCCCACATATTCGGCGACTAATTCGTCGTCAGATTGGGTGGTACCATCATTATAAATGTCGGGAATTGCCGGGTCATCATATTTGGTGACATACTGGACAGGCCAATGACGCTCGTGAAAAACAAATGCCGCGCGGGCCGCCTTGTATTGGCTGGTTTTGTCTGCCGTTTTTAGCGCCTTGATCCAACGATCAAGGCGCAACATTTCCCTGAGTGACAAAAAGTGTTGTACCGTAAAATGAGTATGTAAGTAAGATTTGAGGGGATCCTGGGGGTCCACCTGTTGGTCAATATAGGGCATTGCAATCTCATGTAAGTAGTCAACCACCGATGGCCCAAAGTAATCTCTTATGGTGTCTTGTGCCTTGGTAAGGTATAGCAACTGCTCGAAAATCAGCTAACGCTGTAAGTTTACGTGTAACCCTACCACTTCTAAGTGTGGTGGGTGGTTGGTTTAGAAACCTGTTGACGGTTGTGGTGGAGACCTCGGAGTATCTTTCAGAGCCTGTCTGCAGGGGAGGCTGCTGGTCTGATGTAACCGAGGAGTCCCCTGGGACCGTTGTGGTATGTGCCTCGTGGTTTGATGGCGGTAACCTGCCGCTGAGCGGCATGGAAGCTGGAGATGACAGCTCACTGCTGAGCGAAAGCGTATCGCTGAACGGCCCCGTGTCGCTGAGCGACGTCTTACTGCCGCCGATGGGATGGTTCTGTTAGCTCGGACTCGGAGGTACCAACTGCAGGAGGTATAATAGGTAATATGTCAGGCCCAGTGTCATGAAAGGGTTGATAGGGCACGACATCCTTAGTGTTAAATACCCCAAGAAGTTTATTACGGGACACATGAGTGAGTTACACTGTAGTAGGTGCCAAGATTTTGGTGATCATGATGCCAGACAGGCGTTTCGGATTTAGTTTAGCGGAAATCCCTTTTGAGGCGCTGCTAAGAGCATGGTTTCTTAATAGGACATGTTGCCCAACTTTAAATTGGGGATCTTTACATTGGCGATTATGCTGGGTGCGGCGAGCATCCTGTGCCGCCTCAATACGATCGTTGATGGACAATAATGACAGAGATGTGCGAGAGAGAAAATCTGCAAAGGGGTATTTAATAAATACTGGATCCTTGCAGTAGTCAGAAAATGCAAACAAATTGTCATGCGGATGTCTGGGGTTTCGGGCAAATGTAATAACAAATGGTGAAGTACCCCTATTGACATTGACATTGGTATTAAGAGCCCATCGTATGGCAGGGATATGAATATCCCAAGTATCATGGTATGGTCCCACAGCAATGGCAAGCCGGGTTTTCAATTCCCGATGCCGCCTCTCAACAGGGTTGGCTTGAGGATGATAGTTGGCTGTATGACATAGTTTGGATCCCAAGGCTGCGGCAACCTGGGCAAATGCAGCAGATTTAAACTGCGGGCCATTATCACAAATTATGGACTGAGGTGTGCCATAACGGAGGCATACCTCATTTACCAAGTTGGTGGATATGGTGTCTGCCTTGGAATCACCAACTGCAAACAGTTCGACCAACCCCGAGGTAAAATCACATACTGAGAAGACGAACTTATTTTCCATTATCGTTTCAGGTAGTGGACCGACTATATCTACCGCCAACGACTGAAATCGTTCTGTTACCGATGGAGAAGACATAGGCGTCACGATCTTGTGAGTTATTGGTTTGTATTCTTTGCATTTGATACAGGCTGCAACGTGTGCCATCACATGTTTACGCATACCTGGCCAGTAGTATCCGTCTAGGATGCGCGTGAGCGTACCTGCGATGCCAGGATGGCCTGAGGTAACTGAGTCATGGCAGTTCTCTAATATCAATGGAATGAGAGAACAAGGAATAACCAACCGAGGTTCATCGACCTCTACGGTTTTCAGTTTCCTGTAGAGTATGCCATTGACTGTAAGATAGCCACGGTGAATAAGGACGCGAGCCTCAACGTCTGCTTCTCCAGGAGCAGCAGTAAGTGCGGTGATAATGTCCCGTGTAATACCATCACGCATCTGTTCTGCGCGAAAATCCTCTGGGGACAGACAACAATCTTGTATATTTACTGCCTGAATTAGGACTACGGAATCACGATGACCTGATGGCCGTGATAGCAGATCGGCCAAATTGTTAAGTCTCCCAGGGATATATTCAATATCAAAATGATATTGTTGAATGCTGAAAAGCCATCTGGCGATGCGGCCTTGCGGATCTGGTTTGGAAAGCAGCCACCGTAATGGGTGGTGGTCAGAGTGAACCACTACCGGTAGCCCTTCGATGTATCCGCGAATAGTTCTTCTGGGCCGCATTAAACGTTTTGGAAGCATATTCGATGATGCATATGTTTCCCTCATCTCCCTGAGCGAGAACCGCTCCCATGGCTTCATTACTAGCGTCGGAGTAAATGCGAAAACCCTGATCAAATTTTGGTTGAGCCAATATAGGGGCATCGCATAAAAGTGCCTTGAGATGATCAAACGCCTTTTGGCAGGTCTCGTTAAAGTCAAAAGGCGTTTTCTTTGACAATAACCGATTGATGGGGGCAGCCACATCGGAAAGATGGGGTATGAATTTTTTAAACCAGTTACATGAGGCCATGAATGATTTGACTTGTTTCACGTCCCTAGGGTAGGGAATTCGTAAAACAGCAGCAACCTTCTCAGGGTTGGCAGAAATTCCTTCCGGAGTAATAATATGGCCCAGGAACTTAACTTTATCGGTAAAGAACTTGCACTTTGCACGTTTGAGTGTAAAGTTGTGCATGAGTAATCGATCAATGATTGCTTGTACGTGTTGGATGTGGTCGCCAAATGTATCACTGACGACCAACAGATCGTCTTGACAGACGACCACTACAATGCCTGGAATGTCCGTAATGATTAACTCAATGACCCTTTGACAATGGGCAGCAGAATTCCTTGCGCCCATAGGCATACGCGTGTAGCAAAACGTGCCAAACGGCATAACTGTGGCAAAATATCTTTGGCTGGCTTTATCAATGGGAATCTGCCAATAGCAGTTTGTTAAGTCCATAGTGGTCATAAATTTCTTGCCTTGCATCCGGGCCAACAGATCATCGATCCGTGGAAGCGGATATGTATCCGGGACTGTGACTCGATTCAGTTTACGAAAATCAGTCACCAGTCTATATTCATCAGACCCATCCCGTTTTGCAATGAGAATGGAAGGAGCTGCCCAGTCTGAACTGGCCGCTCTTATGTACCCTTTTGCCAACATGACATCAATCTTTGCTTTGAATTCAGCCCTTCTCTTCGGGGAGATGGTATAAAGCTTGGTGGCCATGGGGCGAGTTCCGGGGATGATAGAAATCGATTGAGGTTGGACAAGCGCGGCCGCTGACGGCTCGCTGAAAACCTCAATATTGCGGACCAGGAACATGTTGACTAGTCATTTTTGAGATGGCGTGAGACTTGGGGCTTCATCATGCTGAAGTTCAGCTTGTGTGACCGTTATTCGAGAGCAATTGACAACCGATTCAGCCACTGGGGGTGCAGGTCTGGCCTCCTCACTCGGGTTATCCCCAATGAGCCAGGATTGGGTTGGAGGATGCAAAATGATTGCATTGCGAATAAAGAAGTCCATCCCCAAAATAAGGATCTTATTTAAATAGGAGGGGATGAGTGTAATTGTGATTGATAGGTCTTGGTCACGAAGACTAACTGTGATTTGAACAATGTAGACCTTGGTAGGAACAGGGCGTTGGTCTGCCAGACGAACTACCTGAGTGACAGGAGTCATCTTAACGCCTTTGGCCAGGAGATGATTATAAACATCTCGTCCGGCTAGAGAAGTGTTGGATCCAGAATCAAATAAGGCCGTAAACTCCCTGTCATGAAGTGAACAGGAATCTTCAATCATATTACTGGTCAGACTAAAAGCTGATCCAGTGCGTATTTCAGGTAACAATATGTTTGCAGACCATACTGAATCTTTTTGCTTTCGACCACATCCATAAGGACAAGAAAATAGTGTGACATTTTTCATGCCACAGACTGGACACCCTCCAGCGGATGGAGTGCTGGTCTTTGAGGGGCCTGGTGTGGTGCGCTCCTCGGTAGAGCGATCATGAAACTGTCGAAATGGTCGATATGGGCGAGGACGTGAGCCCTGATTATGATTAGAGAATCTACCTCGATAGTTGGAGCCTCTATTGTTTGGAGTGGTAGGGTTTGAACTTGAGTCAGAGGTATGGGAGAATGGACGACTAGAGTCCTGAGTACCCTTATCTACCCATAAACCTGCATTGGTTAAAACTTTTTCAGATTCCAACGCCTGGTGCCACAGATCATTGGTGTTGGTAATATCCTCAAGCCACATAAGGCGCTTAATCTCTGGATGCAGAGCATGAAACATGGTCCCTGCTTGGGAACTCTGATCTCTGGACCTGGACAGTTTATTGAAAAGGTCCTGCATTAGAGTAAGAAAAATAACAACGGGTTGTCCTTCCCGTTGATGCATTTTATCTATTCGTACGGAAATAGAGACATCAGTCTCTATACTGCCATATTTCTTCCGAAATGCCATTACGGCCTCTTTAAAGGTGGGTAATGATTTGACCGTGGTATACTACCACTCTTTGGCCTCCCCTTCTAGAAGGGCATATAAGGTGCCATGAAGGTATTCATCGGAAACCTTGTATCTGGCTTGATGAGTTAATAAATGGCCTAGCCAGGAATTGAAGAGCTTCCTGTTGCCACCAAATTTGCCTACTGTTGTGACAATTCTTACTTCGTCTTTCAAATCAGGAGTCACCATAGGAGACACGGTGACACTTGGCTGTAAGATTACAGTAGTACTACAAACGATTTTATTAGAACTTCAAAGGTACAGTGAAAATAAAATGAATGTTATTTCTTTGCAGCAACAAGGCAAGCCAAAGGAGCAGGTAGCAGGTCTGCTGAGGGAGTCTGGTTCCGGAGA
>JAQGAO010000467.1:0-34175 GCA_034697705.1 Ommatoiulus sabulosus | reverse complement strand
GTCTCCCCCTATTTACAGTGCCATGCACTTATTTGCGGGGGAATACGGTATAGTTTAAACATTGTCATGTGATATTTTACATCTACGCAGAATTATCTTAATATTTTAGATTAAAATTCTCCAAGAAAATAACGGCGAAAATAACTAGAGTAGAATATTGACAAAAACTGCATCAAAACTATCAATTAATAAAACCCCTGCCAGAAATCCTACACTTATTCGTATCTTGCCGCGTACGACTAGGTTTAACAACGATCGACAACAAGCCGTTGACGTCAGTCGAATATACTATTTCAATATCACGTTTCACTGAGAAATATCAGAAGGGTGAACAATTTGTGAAGTGGTGACAGTATTTTATCAATGTCGAGTCGGATTATGCTCTAAAACGACTGTTTGAAATGACCAATGTAGCCCAGTTTAAGGCTTTAACACTTTTAAAGTTAAAGGGAAACCACTTATTACAATGTATGGTATATGACAATTTAAAATTACTTAAGAGTGGATAAAAACACAGGAGCATATAGCTGTGCTATCCTGTAATTTTTTTTTACGTCTGCGGCTGCGTAGAAAATAAATAATGGCGGTATCATCAGACGTCACCAAAATCATCATCAGACGCCATGACCAAAATGTTTAATGAATAACGCCATTAACAGAATTTTAATGGGTGACGTCATCATCATTATTTAACGAATGACGCCATCATAATTTACTATGATGATGTGGTTGGATTCACATTTTGGCCATTTTAGGACCTTTTTGGAAAATCAGAAACTCCGTCCTTGCCCCCTTATCCAGACTCGAGGAAAACACATACAGTACATGTAGTTCCACATCAAAAATTCCACAGCATAAATATATATATATATATATAAATTAATTGTTTGTTTGTTGGTTTGTTTTTTATGCGCTCTTAAACCACTCATCCGAATGCCATGAAACTTTCTGGACTGATTGTTACCACTCCCGCGCTGGTTTCTGCGTTATTAAAACCGTTTTCCGACTTCTACTTTATTTAAAAAAAATTTACATTTGTACGCATTTTCCTATTCTCCGCAATTCCACGCCATTTCTTCCTCGCGCCTACTGTGTTCGCGCTTCCTCAGGTCGGGACAGGGCCATTCTCATGTCGCCTGTAGGGGGGACGGGCATTTTTCATGATGCAACACAGTGCTGACATGGCCGCTGGTAGGCGCCACACGTTCCTCTCTAAAACTATGCGGGAAACGACGACGATATCAAAATCCTAATAGGGATCCGTTCATTTTTCGCTATTGGTAATTTCAGCCCGTGCAAAACCGGGCCGTCCAACTAGTAAGAAATATAATCATATTAAAGCATCAATCTTAATGCGTATATGTATATGAGGTGTGCATTTGTAATCTTTACCGTTGCCTTCCTTCCTCCCTTTGCCTCAGTTGCCCCCCTCCCCACTATCAATGAGATGTATACTGGAGAAACGCTCCGCGGTTCACTTTCCTTAGGTTATACATGTGGTGTGCAATGATTGTTCGAACTACGTAAGATCGAAGCAGGATACTTTGAATTAAATATGATTATGTTTTTTTGGGAATATGCAAAGTGCTTTTTGATTTTAAGTGCGCAGGGGCAAATGTGATTATATAATAGAGTTAAAGGGCACAATGTAATGATCTATAAAAATTGATGTTCATTCGCTTGCATAGTGCTTTTGGCAGGGACAGTACACTTTATGCATTTTACCAAGCATTGTGGGAAATAAGTGCAATACCCTGCAGCATTTCCCGAGTACAAAAGGGTTGAACATGTAAATGACAACTGCAAGCTGTCCAATGATTTCTTACTATACAGGCAGGGCGAGTGCACGAAATACTGTAAATTGTAATTCTACAGTATATTTACAGTGCGACTCGCTCTGAAATAACAGCAAATAAACACAGCGTTAATTCATACCAAAATGAAATTCAGGGATATTTTACTATTGGGCATCTTTTGCTAAGTTGCAAACAAAACATTTGTAAAATAAACTTATTTTTTTTTAACTTTATTTAAATATTTTAAAAAAATCCAATAAGGATAAATCCTCACTGGATCTTACTTCTTACTTCTTACTTTCTTTAAAAGTAGAGCATATACTGCAGCGCATTTTGCATTGACTTTTTTTTCTCGCATAAAAGCATAACGTATCCAAAATAACCTAACGTAAACTGCATATTCTCATCGGGATATCGTGTATATTCTTTTCGTGAAATAGTCGTCGAGCCTATCTCACGCTATAATGGCTACGTACGATATCAGCAACAGCGGCATAAACTACTTAGAAATAGTGACTGTAGAAGACAATTTTATGACAAATAACTTTTGAGTTGTTGGCAGACATTCAAGCACCTATACGTAGAATGTTTCAAATGAAATTGACTTTTTAAGATAAGAACGTTCGCCTTATTGCTGCGAAAAATCTTCCGCATCACCATATTTTCAAGAATATCATAATGTGGAAGTGAGGTGGTGCAAAATAACAACAATACTTAAAGCTGATTCAAAACATATAAACGTAAGTTAAGGAGAAATCTTAATATCGGTTGTAAATCTGACGGTTGAAATGATTTTCAAACTACCCATGGTATATACTACTACTATGTCTAATTCCAGTTGCAGCCAAGATTATAAACAAATGCATTTTATACGTTTAAAAATATTAATAGATTGGAGCAAAATGCATTTCAAAACACACTTTGCGTTATTAAAATACATTTTAAAGTGAATTTTCAAAATGTATTCTCATCATTAAAAGTAAGTTTGGAAAATTTATTCTTATCATTGTTCATTAGTCGATATATTTTAAAAAGTTTTTTAAATATGTATTTGATAAGCACTTGCATGTGTTCCAAACTCTAAATATATTTTAAAACTCTAAGCATTTTAAAACGTATTTGCATGTTAATAATGCAAAATGTACTGTATATTTGATATGCATTTGCATGTGTTCCAATACATGTACAGTATATACATGTACATATTTTCATAGGTTGGATAGGAAATGCATTCCAAAAATACATTTAAAAATATTAAAATATATTTTAAAGTGATTTTTTAAAATGTTTTTTTCTCAATGCATTGGCGTCAATGCCTTTTAAAACGTATTTTAAAACGCATGTTAATAATGCAAAATGTATTTGATATGCACTTGCTTGTGTTTCAATCTATACATATTTCCAAACGTATTTTTAAATGTAATTCCTTCAATGTAGGTTAATTTTGAAATATGCTAAATAAAATATGCCAAAACATGCAGTTTATGTTAGGATATTTTGGATATGTCATGCTGTCCTGTGAGAAACAATTTAATGCAAAATGAGTTAAAGTATATATGCTCTAATTTTAAATAAAGTAAGAACTAAGAAAAGCAACAATGGACATTTTTAAATACATTTTAAAAGTAAATTTGGAAAATTTATTCTTATCATTGTTCTTTAATCGATATATTTTAAAAAGTTTTTTAAATATGTATTTGATAAGCACTTGCATGTGTTCCAAACTCTAAATATTTTCAAATATATCTCTGGGAAACCTCTCATAGCCTCATTTTAGGTAATTAAAAATCGTGCCCGTGCCTTGGATTTGGCGTTAATTGCTAAATTGTAGCCTTTTCTGGATAGTGAATATTGCCATGTCGTAAACCAAAAAATGTTTTAAAAAGCTCAGTGCCGATTTCAATCGATCTCTGCGGCTTAAATGAGAAATGACACTTTTACGAGCAGCGAATCTGTGTCAAAAAGCTGTCACAAATGGCTGAAATTCAACGTGTCTCGGAAATCCGTGTAGCCACTCGTCGAAGCGAGGAATTTAATTATCGTAATTACAGAAAAGTTGCCAAAAACGCAGCAAAAAAACGAGCACCTCGTAGCAGCTGGCACTTGTATAAACCATAGAACTATACGATTCATCAATTGTTGAAATATAGGTGATTCGTTTCGTCGTCTCTTTCCCAACTTTTGCGGCTCGGTGTTTCTTCCCGATCATTAAACACCCTTACTCAACTTGTTCACTCTGTCACTTTGCCATAAAACAAACAGTCCTTCAATTTTTATGCACATAAGTTGTTCGACTATTGTTGGCATGGTTCGTCTTTTTTGGACTTGGTTTATTAGCACTTTCCAATGAAATGGCTCCGTAATCTCGCATTAGCGAGGGCATTAGGGGGTGAAACCGCCAAATAAATGACCTATGAAGCGGCGTTAATATCGTCATCGAGCCTGCGCAACTTTTTATTGCACCCCTGGTGGCCGAGCTGCGACAATAGTATCGACATATCGCATCCCAGCATCAAACATGACATCACATTTTTTTTTTCAATTTGAGATAGGCTAAAGAAAGTTGGAATGCATTGCAATTCATTATTGAAATGCATGGTAAAATAAGTGGCATTACTGTCATTAAGCTGAAACTACACGTACTATATGCGGTGACGTCATCTGTGACGTTTTGACATAAATAAAGCTCATTTTGTTTAATTTAATATCGTCAAAAACCGGAAATGGACAACGATGTCTGAGTTGTGTCATTTTACGCAAATTGCGATATGGCGAAATGTCAAACTCCCGTCACTTGAAAAATAACATTCTTGTTTTTGAGATATAGCATGTTTTATTGTATGGTAATGCATTATTATTACGCATGGTGAAATAAAGTGACATTACTGTAATTTAGACGAAATACCATGTATTATAACCTCAGATATGTCGTTTTTACTTAACATGTGTATAGGCCTAGCTTATTTCGCTTCTTATACCAGAAATTTACAACGATTTCTGAGTTGGACGGTTCCAGCGACGACATCAAAAATGGCGGCGTGCAGTAGAGTCGTCCATAACATGCAATCAGCCATTCAAATTAAACAGAACGTTATTGAAATTGATTATCTGAGTTGAAGGCAATCTCGCATAACTTTGAGATTTTTTATTCACACAAATTCATTTGATTATTGTATTTTGATTACAATCAACAATGGATCGCCTGAGCTCCCAGGAGCTTTCATTTGGCAATTATTTCCACCAAATGTTAATTGATAGATAATAAATTGTTAATATTTGCCCGACAATTACTTAATTGGTGTATTAATGGCGAGTACGTTTAACACGACATTCGAGTCAATAATTAGCGACGTCCACCAATGATGATAAACAATATTTGGATTTCTCTTTGGTCGCATTCGACAACAATTACTTCTCATGATTCAATTACCCTCAGCCTTAATTATTGTAAGTGATTACATGATTAGGAGTTTGCACGATATAGCAAAAATAACGGCCATTTCTACATGTTTGCACGCTGCATCCCCCTGTGGCAACGTTAACATACTTTGTAATTTCTAGAAAATTGTCGGCTTTCCTATCATTGAGTGACACCCACTTGTCATCAACGTTGCATGTTGCGAAGTTGTCACCAGTTGGGTGCTTCGACTACCTAACGGCTAGGGATTTTTTACACCGTCATTAGGGAATTGTTGAATATGATACCGTAATTTCAGAAGGTATAATAATATTTCCAATTAATGTAATTGCATACTGTTATCCAAATGCAACATATAAAAATAGGAGTGGGAAATAGAAAACAACAACAACCTAAAGGGCGGTCAATCAGCACTTCAACGTATAAACAACTGATTTCAAAACATGCTTATAAATAGAATTAACCTAATCAAAAGAGCACAAGTTCAAAGAAAATTCTATTTTAGGCATCAATTTGTTTCCCAATTTCATTGCTATTAATATGCATTTTGAAATTATTTCTGAAATACATTAGCTTTACACGGTACAGCTAGCTTTTATCTTAAATGTATTCTCATTAACGCATTTCAATGTTCAAATATTTTAACGCGCATTTCGTTTCAGTTTAATCATGTTACCAATCCTCTTAACATAAGGTGATTTTTAATTTATGATATTTTCGAAAATAACTCGGGGGCAAAATTATTTTGTCGACCTTTTCATGGAATCGTTAAGCAATTCATGCATAAATACACATAAGGCTCACTATGAGTAAAAACAGGCATAGCAATCACGCAAATTTTACTTTTTTAATAGAAAAATAAACAATATTATTACTCATTAAAAATTCACAATAACAGCTGTTATTTCATCAGCGCCTCGCTTCAGGGCAAGAGGGGTTAATACCGTCGATAACAACATTTAAAGCAGCAATCGCGAGAAAATTACGTATACCTTGTTTGTTCTCCTCTAAACTTTCCACTTAACAACTTAGCCAAATTGATTCCGCTTACCTGAAAGGATTAAAAAAAAAACATTAATGCGATGGAATTTTTTTTAACAACGATTTACGAACTATTGTGTTGATCCTGCAAATTATCACAGAGATCTAATATCAATTTACGCTCAGAATTACGTTCTAAAACAGCACATCCGCTCTATTTAACGAACTCAATTTCCTCACAGTATTCTCTTCAATGTTTTATTTCCAAGTTATTTTCAATGGGTTGGATTTCAGATATTAAAAGTTGGTAAGAGGTGGCACAGAGATGGCACTCCAGGCTCAACAACCGAAGCTGACAACAATGCATCAACAAGATTTCGATTTTTTGACGATGTCAACAGTTTGTCGTTCATTTCGTCAAGTGGTCCAGTAGATAGTGACTTGCAATAATTTTAGTGGCTCATCTACCAAAACTTATTCTTATTGCTCTACTTTTCGGCCTGGACGGACTTCTTCAAAAAAAAGCCTCTTATATACTCGCTTTGAAAATTTCCAGAACAACGTAACGGAGGTGAGATGATGAAAATAAAATTGAACAATAGGTGAAATCGACAAAATTTAAATTGAAAGCACCTTCATCCACGATTCTTTATAGTAATTTCAAATGAAATTGTCGTTTTTCAACAATTTTTCAATTCTGTTTTCATCATCCCACCAACTTTACGCTGATCAGAACATTTTAAAAGCGAATATGAGGCTCCTGAAGAAGGCCATGTAGGCCAGCACTATGAAAACACTTTGATATCAATGTTGTTTTTCATAGCAATATCAATGTTTTGATGTGAATTGTTGATTATGATATTTTTGTGGTATTCCAAGCATATAAAAGGTGCAGAGCAAATTGCATTTTTCGGTTTTAATGTCCTTCCCAATCATGGACTTTCCATTTCACAAACTTTGTGAGGGGAGGACGAAAGGTTCTACAGGTTCGTAAAAACGCTAGTCGATATACAATATATCTTCAATTTATATCTTACATCAATCTACGGTATGACTGCTTCTATACAACCCAGTTTAAGGCTGTTTATTTTCGACCCAGAGCTTCATTTCGAATGCACCGACGTTTCTGGCCGCACCAAAGTCTATTCATTCTGCGGGCACTTCTGGAACTCATCAATTATTCAGCCAGTGGCAGTTTGAAACGCAGTGATTTCACCGTTTTCAGCGTTATGCCGCGTGCTAGCGTTTCGTGCTCAAACTATCGCTCTACGGACTGAGAAATAGATATTGGCACGCCGAATTCGGCGCAATAAGCACTGATCAAAGTTCTATGAATTTCTTATTTACCGTAATGCTGGATTTAGAATGCGAGGCATGTTTCGCGTTGCATTTTTAAGAGTGAGACTGCGAACACAATTACTTTTACACGAAAATAACGCCGCTGAATAATGCATGAAGTGCGCATTAAGAGCAGAAATATTGAAATATAAGGTTTCGTGGGAAGGTAGGGGGAGACCTGGTGGGATAATTACGGGCGTCTAGACGCGAGGATTTTACGGAAAAGCAGCGTGTTATGCGCAGACAGTGACATTGGCAAAATTTAAATCATGGAAACGTATACGATATAGATTAACATTCAAGAGGGTCGTCTTTCATCTAGAGTTATGGGCGATGAAAATGGGAGGATGTGCAGGTGACTTAGTCTATTGCTCATACTCATTCGGTCCAATTTTGATTGACATTTAGCTGTCCATTATGGTTTTACTTTTGACGACTTAAAATGTCTTCAGGGTAGTTTGAGAAGCGAGTAAAGTATAAAAATGTTACGTCCAATAGACCTTATGCAGCTTCCGCCAGTATGAATACAATGTATATCACGTGACAATTCAGTCATTACATTAGCGAAAATCACCGGGAGAAAGTGCCGAGGCACGTTATTTTAGTTGTTGATTCGATGAAAAGATCACGTGATGTAACCCCATGCGTAACTCTGAAAAATGAGCATGGAAAAGACTTGGACTTACAATGTAATATAATATCGAGTTGCATAATTGCACAATAATATCCAAAAGCTAATTTGGCCAAGAAATGCATAGGGAAAAGTAATTTCAAGAATAATATGAACATTAGAATGATACAATAGAATATTATCCCATTCTTCTTTAAGTTGTATAATACTATCAACCAAATTATATAATTTGGCCACAAAATGAATACAGAAGTTTCAGTGACAATATATGGACATTACAATTGTAGAATGACACAAAATAATAGATAGGCCTACATACTGCCCAATAGAATAATTAATACAATAGCATAGATACATAAAATAGGATAAGAGTACGTTGATTCCAAAACTTAAAAATGACAGTATGAGTAATGAAGCAGAAGCTTTACGAATCCTACTTTGGCAGTTACAAAATGAATGCATTAATTTGGTTTAAAAGCAGCGATAGCGATATCATTGAGTGAATTTTTTAAACCAATTAGCGTGTCGATTTTGCACACGACTGTCAAAGTACGATTCGTTAACCTGCTATCTGAGTACCGCTGGTGTGCGTTGAAATATTGGTATTGACAATATTCATTGAAATTCAACTACAAGGACAACTTTTCAGAAAACCGCGAAAATCTAAGCCAGGAAAGTCGACCCAGGTTTCCAACCCAGTTCTTTCAAAATGGAAGGGTGAACATCAGGAGGTTCATCGAGCTTTGTTCGACGAACACGGAAATTTTACAGATTGAATCTAATTTACAACTTATTCGATTAACCACGGTGATGTACGTTTTGTTAGGAAACAAAGTGCCATCAGTTATTTCCAATCTCCAAACTTCCTTGTGCATGCAGTTATCTTCAGAAGACGCTTATCTGGTAGCTTCCTGTTTCGTTATTAATTAAAGCAATGTCAATTTTAAGGGGCTACGCGTCCTCTCGATGCCATTGCATAGAATGTCACCCAATTTCAAGCAGTCAATTTCCTTCGAAAGTTCCCACGGCTGCAGGTCTTCAAGTACAAATGATGGCTTTCGAATCAATCGTGCTAACCTGCATTTGAAAACAATGGGAATCCCAATACGTCTACCTCATCGCTGAGTAGTTTATTGTTTTTTCACTTTCGATAGGATGCTGGAGAGCCTATTTCGGGTTTAAAAAGCTGGAAAACGGCTTCTGAATGGCGTGTAAGGCACATTTGCCATTTTTATTTAATACAAGATGGAAGAGGACTGGAGTACTGCGTTATTTTCGACTGCAAATGCATCACTGGAGGCCTATCTAGGATGGCTGAGGCAACATAAAATACCAGAAAAACTTGCATCGTTGGCAAAATGGGCGTCAGATGTTGTTGCAACGATGGACTTTCGACATAAATAAGAATAACAACGCAATTTGCATGCATTAGGCCTAAATTGTAAATAATGCCCCCCTTTAATGTTGCTTTAACAACAATAACAGCAAACCATATTTATTAACTATGTTATGATAAGCGTAATTTGAATAATAAATGAACCGGCTTTTTAGCTATATTGTCCCCCAGCACGCAAACTCTGGCAGTTTCACCGGCATTTGCAGTTCTGGAGATTGATAACAAATTCTAGGATATGTGGAATATTAACATAAATATCGTAAGAAATTGATTTTTCCCCTCTGCAACACACGTAGCAATATATCTCGTGCCTTTTGCTTAAATATTAACATTTTGCCGAAAGTTACGCTAACATCTGCGTCGCAGAAACGTACATGTACAGTACGTTCGGTGCGTGTACTTGTTGCAGAATGAGGTAACAGACAAAAGGTTACGTCTACCGTAAAATGCAGTTGTTCGTTTCTTTGAGGAAATGGATTTTTCCAATGTGTTGAACACTGTCTGCAAAGCTATCTCAACGAGCATTTTACGACAACCCGGCGCAGTAATAAATTCACAGGTTTAACCAGCTCGTGGTGCAGCAAAATTGTAAATGTGGAATAATTCATATGTAGTTTTGAACTTACGCTCGTAGTTTGCATGCATGAAGAATTTGAGTGAAGCGTGTTGAATGCAAGAGTGTAGTTTGGAAACGTTTTAGATTTTAAAACAAATTTTCCTAAAAATACAACATGACATACAGTACGTTAAATATTTTAAGCTTATTGCTCATTGCATAAACGGGAAATAAAAACAAAAATTTCTTAAACAAAAATTGTAGATTAGTTTTCGAAATTGATATTTTCATTATTGATTTCATTATTGCCAGTGCTCGCTTCAATTGCACACTTCGTTTTATTAGCAAACAATGTTGTGAATATCACTGACTTTTTTGAAAATAAATCATTTTTCCACGACTATTTCATGTATTTAATTTTAATTCCAGGTTTTCTAGGTTCCAGGTTTACTATTTGATATACATGTAGACAAACTAAACATGCGTATTTGATTGTTCTTGTGTGGAATTTATATGAGGGCAAAACACAGCCTGAATATTTCTGATATTGGTTTTATTCAAATTATCCGAATCAAAGTTTGAGTAATGAACACTTAAAATGCTAATACGTTCGTTAAATAGAATGACCCTAAACGGGAATATCATCACAGAAAAAAAAATTATGATTTACATTCACTATTAAATGTTTGCGATTCAAAATAAATCACTAAAGCTGGTCATACACGAGGCAAATTATATCTGGAAACTTACCAATTTTAGGTGTATCCGAAAAGTCAAGCGCATATTTCTGAGCATTTTTTAGTTTTTCACATTAGAAATCACATTCTAAAAAAACAGAACTTTTTGAACGTGCCATGTTTCCAGAGATAATTTGCCTCGTGTATGACCAGCTTAACAGCACAAACATAGGTTATACAGCCATGCACAAAACGTTTCTTTCTGTTGGAATAAAAGCACTGCTGTCAAGTAAATTTACCCACATTTTCCTTTGAAACAGTGCCGTCCTATACTTGATACAATTTAGGGATATATTACGAATGTATCACTCCATGTGTGCAGCAACAAGGAAATTGTTTCAGTTGAAATAACCATCCTTCAATTTATTTCCAGATATAACTTCACTTGTGTGAAATTCTTAACTTCATACTTTAGTTCATACTTGAGACGTTAGTTTCCTTAACACATTTTCAATAGTTAAAGCTCAGGTACTCATAGCACGTATAATACGAATGTTAGAACACGGTTTCACATTACGTTCCCTTGTACATAGTTCTAACACTTTCAATAATCTTTTAAAGTAAAATTAGCGAGAATCCATGCGAGGGAAAAAGCTAAAACAAACTGAGCACGCAACATATGATTATGAATTAATAAATGGGCGTTAAGGTAAGTGTAATCCAGTAGCAAAACTGCTTTTTCCTACTCCAGTATTGCACGCAGATTGCTCATCAGGCACGTCGAGCGTATACTTGTATAAAATATGAGTTGCTAAAACATACGTTGCCAACTTAGAATATAAATAAAGAAAGCCGTGCTCGTACTTATAGACATCTTCTCAGCAGGGCATTAATAATGCGCCGAGTAATTCAATTTTTAGGCGGCGAACGCTGGCTTCTGCGTTCCGTTCCTCATCTAAACACGTGGATTGATGGTTTCCCAAAAAAATGCTTTTGACGATGCGTGAGCGCCGTTACATTTTCTGATAATAAGTAGCTTACTCGCCGAATGCATAAAAGCCACTTCGGGTAATCTGGGTTTGAATAAAAAATAATGATGCCGCGAGAGTGCGCATCTTCGAAACGCCAATATTAATTGGGCCCATCTATAAAAAATGGTTTAAATAAAGTACGCTCCTTTGTGCGCCTGCATTCTTTCGAAAATTGATACGCGGAAAACAATCAACGCGAAAAGATGGATGAAAATGAGAAACTGCCAAAATAATTGGGAGTCTAAATGCCGTAAAAACAGCGGAAATGACGCCATCGATTACTGGCACTCTGATCAGTAGAACGGTAATTATTGCTTCGCTCTCATTGGACGACTGTGGTAACGTGATATGTTCGCTTGTCAAAGCCATTCTTGCACGTAACAAAAGTTTGGTTAGCTGGAATCTTAAGGTTGACATTTAGATATCACCGTACAATTTTTTTTTACAAAATTTCAATGTTTCCCTCAAAGTCTTTGAAAGTTTTCGAATACGAATTTTTTAAAAACAAACTTTTTTTCAAACGAGACAACCAAATATTTCTCAATTTGAAATAAAGCAATTTTTAATGCATTAATGTGTATTTAGTGTATTGTGAAATAAATTAACAATACTGTTATTTAGTCGAAAACACTGTATAATTTACATGTAAGCTCATACATGTCGATTTTATAGAATGTAGAGCTCATTTTGCTTAATTTTTCTACCGTCTTAAACGATGTCCTCCACATTTATGTGTACATTTATGTTTTACGTAGACAGATCTACCACCAAAATCATGCATTTTTTAAATACAAATTGTTCGAGCCAACTTCGAGCAGGTATTTTATAATCAAATAAAGTAGAGTCTTAAAGGGGAAAATTAGCTACAACTTTAACTATATTAGTACAGAATATGTTTTAAAACAAGTTAAAACAGAAGCTATGTTTAGTTTTACACGGGTAAGTTACCGTCGAAGTTTGGAGTAACTAAATATGTGCAATGCTCGAAACTTCAGGAAAACATATCAATTTTAAACAAAGAATATGTTAAATGTATAGTTATTTAGAAAACATGATCTAATCATTTCCATGTAGTGTTTCTAATACAGTAGTTTATAAATATCAGGTTGTCATAAGATTTTCATCGAAATATTCGTTGTCTTGGAAAGAACACTGAAGTTTATTTAAAATTAAACCAAAGAAAATATATGTATTAGAAAAATTTATTTCCCTTTGTTTCTGATAAAGCAAGAGTTTTTTAAACGTTTTAAGCACGGAAGTTATTTGCTTCAGTACGACTATCATAAGAAATCTCTACAGAAAAGTCCAGAAAATATAGATGCACAATCCACGACTTTCCAGACTTTTTTGCGTTGATGAATTCGGAGTGGCTGTTTGTTACCAACTACTTTAGCCACCATCATATCTCAGAAACTACCAATAGGCCTAATGAAGCCTCTTGAACTAGCCCTTAGTGCTCGTTGAACTCCTTTTACGCTTAATTGGATGAAAAAAGTCATAAAAAGTACGTGTTACTGAACCCCATCTCAGCTGAGCTCAATTTTTAGGTGTGGAAATTCACATACTTTAGGGTATTTTCAATCTAAAATGTTTCATGGTGGGTTCTTTGTACAGTATTTCCAACTTGCAACACATGTTTGGGTTTGGTTTTCATGGCAAAATGCTAATCTAGATTTGAATACATGTAACTACCCAACAACGAATTTATGCAAATTCAACTATAGGTCGCCATGCATCTCCAATTACATGAGGAATTAAATATCAAGACGTCGCAAGAAACCCTAATTGCGTTTTCATTAATTGGCTTCCCTTATTATGGAGTAATTTGTTTTCTGAAACATCATAAACACGCTGTTTGCGAATTTTACGAGTTTCCAGAAAATATGCTAACGCGGTCAAGGATGGAATTACCAACGGTAAATAATTCTAATATGCTCGACTTTTATATTTCGCATCATTAGGGAAGTATAAATAGCTTTAAGTCGAACAAAGATAATTGCAATTATTATTTATAATTTCAAGAATGTAAAACTTCAAACTTAGTTTTTGAAAACAAATTTGATCATTGAAGACACGTTTAAATGCCATTTATATTTTAGAACCGTTCAGCATAGTCAAACTAGAGAAACCTTCAGAATAAGTGTTGAAATTGTACGGATCATAAAAAGAATTTTATACGTTTGAAGTAGAATGCAGAATATAGGAGGTTAAAAATGATATATTTTAAAATGCCATTGCGCGACAATAAAAATCGAAATAGCTCTACGGTTGCAAATAAGAAGCATTTGAAATATTCGGAAATAAAAACTTATCGGCGACAATTTCGCTTTAAACGTATATTGAGGTATGCAGCATAAAATATGACCATGGAAATAACAGCGGTGAAAACCTCCTCAAATATCAAAGTTCGCATGTATGACATGGTTCATTACTGAAGTTTTGTGATAAATGATGTATCTCTGATATGAAATAGAAATGCAAATAATCATATGCTTCGTATAATATTACATCGCAGGTATAATTAAGTTTAAAGTGCAAATTAGATGATTTTTTGAAATGTGAGATTGATGTTATCGTGTTATGGTATACGAAAAATAAACAGCTGCCCCTGTAAGATAGCAATCAATGAGTACTTGAATGTTCGTATGGATTGCCATTTTTGGGGAAGCAAGATAATATTATTTTTTCATTTTTTTTAAACAACAGAAACACGCTGTTGGCAAATTTTAAAAGTTTTCATAACAACAGTAAATTATTTTAACATTCTTAAGGTTTACATTTAGCGTCGTTTGGAATGTGCATGTATAAATAGCTTTTAGTCCAATAAAGATATTGGCAAATATTTTAAGAAAGCAAAATTTTAAACTCTAGTTTTGGAAACAAACAAACGTAGAATTCTTATGTACAGTGAATGTATTTATGGAACTTCTATAATATATGTTCGCCTGTTTATGAATTTCCGTTTAACAAGACGGGCTATAAATGTAAGACAATTGTGTTCCAGTTTATTCATTATAAATAATATTTGAATAAACCGCTGTTTATCATATATCATTTTGCGTCAATTACAATTTTAAATAAAAATACTTCATTTGCCAGTTATAGATATAAATTAAACTAAACTTAAACCAATAATCTATCAAGGCTCCATAAATGCAGTGACAAATTTATATTTCATGGAAAACAAGTGACAGTGATCATATCAAAAATTATGAATAGCCAGCTAAAATGCAATATCAGTAACCTTTTTGTTATCACCATAAAAAAATTTAATGCACTTAGGCGTTTCAGCTCCTCCTCGCATTTTTAGAGAAATATGCATTCATATTTCAGTTGCATGTCAAGAGAGTTTTAATGTGCACTTAAACACTTAATATTCCGTTGATCATACCACAATGTATATATTTCATCTGAATCTAAAATAGGTGCGTGTTTTGTTTAAAATAATTATACATTTTTCATATCTAGAACAGCCTCGAAACAGTCTTTTTTATAGTTATACACCCACGTTAGTGATAAGATAAAAATAGAACATTCAAGAAATTAATCAAACCCCAACTTGGATGAAAATCTTGTCTTTTACGAATAAATTATGTCAACATCCCTTAATAATTAATTGGACATACAAAATAATAAAGATTTGCGATAAATTGTGAAATTTGATGAAAATGCAATGTAGCTTTAGATCTGTCGACTTTAACGAAAGCATTTTTAGGAAAACACGACAATTTCACATAAAAAGACCGATCAGTTATGGTTAAACCTAAATATTAATTAGGCCCACGTTTGTTTGCTATGTTGAATGTCAAACCTGTTGCGTGGCAACCTGAGTTTGCTTCGATTTTTTTGTTGTACTGCAACGATAATATCGTACATTTCGACAGCCAAGAGGCAAACGTGGAATAAAAACACGAAACTCATTTCAAATTCATATACTCATTTCGTGTCTTTTGAGCTTGTGTTTACTTAGTGGGACACATTGAGCCCCCGTTCGATTTTACAAACTTCTTCCGGAGCGCACTTATTAGCGGGCTTAACACGAGGCTCAGCCTTATATTGCTCAATAAAACGTTGATGGCTCTAGTATTCCAAGTGCCATGGATTCAGCTCAACTGAAAATTATAATAATGCATTTGTGATGTAGTCTTCTGGAACTGGCTCGATCAAAGGGTCGCAGGGTCTACGCATGGGGTGCGCGCAATTAAGATGCATAAAGGAAAAGTCGATGAAATCAAATTTACGAGCATTTTTGTTGCTACAGATAATGGGCAACATTATTCACGGATTGCAGCCATATTTTTATTAAACCGCGGTGCAAACGCAGTCTGGTAGAAGGATGGATTTCTGGAAGTAGACTTTTATTGGCTTTTGTTATTTAGCGAGGGTAAATAAAAAGGCTCCAAGATTGGATGAATCCTATTTCATGCTTCTGATTAGATTAATTAACTATCTAAGATGAAATGGAAAAATGCGGTGCCGACAAAGTCCAGTAAGCACATCTAAATATGCACGCTGTATGTTTATTTGCAATAAATTTACGTCATATAAAATGTGCTATATGACCAACATCCTGGATAAATGAAAAACGTCGTCTGCATACCTAAAGTGTTCACGTATCTTCGAGAGCGGAAATACCAGTAACAATACTTACGAAATATTCTAACATTAATTTTATAGTAATTTACTGCGTTTAACTTAGACATTAGTGTACCTTAGAGAAATTAATATGTTTAATTTTAATAATCATTGTTTGAAAGCACTAAGAAGCGTCGTGAATAACATGCAAACAAAATTGTAAGTCATTTTTGGTTTTGTTTGGTTGTGAAATGGCTCAAAGGCAACAAAGGCCAAAAGGTACAGTAAGTCATTTTTGAATTAATTTGTTCCATTCATACTATGTTGCTTTACATCCCAAAAGAAATCACGAATACGCCTACATCAGACGCCTTCAAAAGCCTAGTTTCAAACGTGACCCAACTTACAAATTATCCATTTCCGGTTTGTTTTGTTGTATTTAAAAATATTTAGAATAGTTACTCATAAGTTATACTGTTTCACATAACTGAAGTTTTGCTTAGAAACATTAGAGAGATTCAGTGCATCTCGCACGTGAAACGACAAACGTTAATTGTTTAACGTAGGCTACAATTTATCGTTAAGGAGGGCTTTAAATTGATGTACAGTGTGACTGTTGTTAAAGGCTATGTCTTACAGTAGCGATATCTATTGACAGATTTGAGAAACGAAGAAGTTTAGGCGTAAAAATGGAGTAGCTTCTCATAACGTTGTCGTTTAACGTGCATAGCTTTTTGGTGCACTGAATCTCTCTATTAAGTATTTTAGAAAACGTTACTATTTAGATTTGCATTAATTTAGTTTAAATTTATAAATGTTAAATTTAAATGTTAATTTGTAAGTTAAGCAATTAAACTATGGAGAATTAGGTGTAAAAAAAACGATGTGTTTGTGTTGTATCATGATGGTATTAAGTCGAGCGATATGCTCAATATTTAGCATAAACGACACTTTTTACCTAAGGCAATATAGGAAAAAATCCGTACTGGCTGTTTTGATCGAATAAAATGGCGCGAATTAAGCGTGATCGAATTAACAGGCGTTTACTATACAACTGTAGTAGCATTCCTACTCACGTACAGTAGTTGAATTTATGAGACCAAACTGCCGTGGCATGCAACTTTTAAGAGCTTACGCATGCATGCAGTTCAAGGGACTGTGTTTTTGAATATGCGTTTTAGATTCACAATATATTTGCATGATAAGCATCGTCATATAGACCGCCTAAAAGGGATGCGTGCAATTCAAATATATTGCCTCTCATTAAATTAAAATGTGGCCCGACGATAATTTGCCGCCCGATAAATAACACGAAACCATTTCCTGTTGCATGTTTCCCTCCATTTTTGCATTTAGATAAAAAACTATTATTATTGTTATTATTTTTCTCGCCTCTTGGGATAAGAGAAGAAACATTCGATTTACAACTTCTGGCATATTCGTGAGAGGTGTTTAAAAGCCGTCACACACGAGTAAATGTGTTGCCATATTTCTGGAAATTAAAAGGGATGTTCAAAAAGTTATGTTTTATTGGTTATAAATTATGAAAAATAAAATGTTCTAATTTTTCAATTTTAAAAACATACATGAAATCGAATTTCTTCCCGTTTTGAATTTTCATTTTTAAAATTCACGGTTAGTAAAACAGAGTTCCCCAGAAATTTCATATTCAACTTCTCTGACTTTCCCAGGTTTTGAAACAAATTTCCCTGACCAAAGCAATATCATAAAATAAGAAAAGTTTGGAAATTTACAAAAATTGTCCTAGGAAAAAAAATTCAAAGTGTGGCAAATTTGTATTCGGAAAACGTGAAGAATTTTGCAAATCTATACTCGGAAAACGTGGAAAATTTTGCACATTTACACTCGGAAAACAGGGAAAATTGTGAAAATTTGTACTCGACAATTGTGGAAAAATGTCGAAAAATGTGGAAAATGTTGCAAATTTGTCCTCTGAAACTGTTGACAAGTTTGCAAAGTTGTACTGGGAAAAGTTTAAAATATTTTCAAATGAGTATTGAGGTAACCACATTAAAGTATTACTTTTGGGTCATGACAACATTAATACATTGAATACACCTGACGTTTTCAAAATATATCATGTTTCCCTGACTATTATAGACATTTTAAAGTTCCCTGACTTTCCCTGGTTTTCCATGTCTGCGGGTACCCTGTAAAATGGCACAGAAATATGCGTTTGACATTTCGGACACGCCTAAACTTGAAAGAGTTTTGGTAACAAATTGCCTCGTGTGTGATGGCCTTTCTGGTTCTATGGAAATACAAATGGATAGTTTTTGATTGCCATCGTGACAAACAACCGTAGTTTAAAATTAATATCAACCAGAATTCGGAAATAGTTTACGACTAGGTCCGTGGCAACGATGTTTTGATAAATATCGGTTATTTGTCAGCTGACGTCACGGCCATGGCGACCCATTACCTTCATTCTACATTGGTTTTTTCACGTGAGGAAAACTCCACTTGTCCGGATTAACAAAGTGGTCTTTTTCTCCAATCAAAGCCATCAATAACCACGTGAAACGCTCGCCTGGGCATGATTCATAAAATTTGTCATAATGGCCAAGATTAAATCTATAAATCTTCGCTTTACAGCTTGCTGCGTGCGATGGCATCGATCAATGATCTGGTAATAGATATTTTTACGAAACCTAACTATGTAGAGTAAGATGTACACAACGCGCTATGATTGATATTTCAATCTAGCGAGTGATTTATACGAAAAAGGCGAGCAATATGCGATTTTTTTCCAGACAATTCAGAAATATTTCTTACTTGGCTACTAAAACCGTACATCGGTTAGCCTCATATTGGTAAACTGACAAATCGAATAAAATCCAAGCCTGCGCTGATTAAACCACATACCATAATTCAAACGATTCCAAATATTTTTTTTTTGCGAACTGATTACTAGAATTGTTTTCTATGATCGAACTTAGATCAAGTGAAAAGCGCTTAAGTTTAATGAAAAGGAACAAGATATTCCTAAGATATGCGCGACAATGTGCGCAAACTTATACAGCAATGAGTCATAAACAATATGATGAATATTTCTGAGATTAACCTTATTAAGATAGATTAAGTATGAAAAAACTAATGCACATTACAAAGAATGATTCATTAGGCATCAAAAAGTTATTTACCGAAATTATGATACCCTCAGATATAAAAAAAAGTATTTTCTCCATCTTCAAACGGATGGATGTAGCGCAAGAATTAATAACAATTAAGACTTGCTTGTCCACAATGAATAGATCGGTTGTGGTCAAACGAGTCTCATTATTAAACCTCTGATATGTCGTTTTTACTGAAGATGTAGCTCATTTCACTTCACTTAATTCGGTCTTTAAATCGGAAATTGCCAATTATTGAGTTGTGTCACTTGCTTCGAATATTCAGGCGTACATGTATACGTTTAATACACACTATTTTTTCTTTAAATACATGACAAAAAGTACTAAATAGTACTGAAATGTAATCTAAAGAATTAAACCTCGGACATGTCGTTTTTACTGATTATGAAGCACATTTCGCATGATTTAAAACGGTCTTAAACCGGAAATTGCCAATTATTAACTTGTGTCACTTTTGATACTGAGGCTTTTATATGTTATCTTCGAATAAACAGGCGTACGTGTATACGTTTAATACACACTATTATTTTCTAACATACAAGAAAGCAATAAAAAACTTTTTTTAAAAATCTACATAAAAGTAGGACTCGATGCTGGATTCTTCTTGAAAACTAAACTGGATTTTTTTCCGTAAATTTCCCGGGGAGCTAGGACGTGATCTGGCGTGATTTTTTGCGCCCTCTGTACGCACGCGGTTCCACGAAATGGAAAGTAAATGCTTATTTCAGCATCACCGCAAATTCATGCTTACATGCACATTTAATTATTTACAACATGAAAAATAATATCCCTCATCCCGACTCCCTTCCAGAGTTGGTCTCGACTGCCAAAAGGGGAGAAAACGTATGTCGCAAAAAGCATTTGCGTCGCTCGTCTATGCCATTTAACGGCTAATGCATACACACCGAGCTGGCGTACATCCAATTCCAGAAAAAAAAGTTGCATTAAAGGGTCCGCTACAAAACTCACCGAATGAAATGTCATCTTTTTCCTGAAGGACCCGGTTAATGAAGCAGAAAAATATCCACGCTGATGCCGTGATTAACATTTGCAGGAGTCGCCATTTTTTGGGCGCTCTTCGAACAAAACATTGTTACGGACATAAATTGTATTATTCAAAAAGGGCTTTTCCAATACACCCGAAATAACGAGGCTCTCCGAGTGAGAAAACGTTGAGCTATGCGTACTTCGACAGCTCAAATACAATCTAATCAACTAGATTTGGTGCTAGCTGGTTCTAAATTCGTTCTACTCTTGACGGAAACATGCAGGAATAAATGAGACAAATTGAAAATATTTAACTGAAATGATGGATACAAATTGAAACATCTTCAGTTCTTACCATCGGTGGGATTTGAAAATTATCATCATCGCAAAACTGTAACATAGTGGGAAATAATTAAGAAGAACATGTTTTACACGAATTTCGGATAGCAATAACTCATTGCCAGTTCCCTTAATGCTGTAGAGTATATATGGACGAACAAAGTTAATTTCTTCGTTTACGATGAATTCCGAAATTGTGTATTACAAATTTCAGGATACTTTGTAAAAGGAATGAATTTTCAAGTTCACGAGCATTCGCGCTACCTTACGTTAAAAATAACTTTTGGGCCCTACGTAGGTTAGGATTTCATCTAAATCTCGATGAAACTTAACTTCTGATTGTTGAAGTCATCACTTTCGATATTACGAACTACAATGTACTGTTTTAAAGTAGTTCGTAATACCCTGAGACGGGGATTAGAAATTTATTCGTACTATCAGTAGGTCTAATTTGTATTAAGCGAATTCGTCGTAATGAGGTTCCACTGTATATAAATCACTTAACATTTCTAACTTGAAATGGCCAAGCAAGATAGATGCTAACATTTATCGTTAATTATATAGTGGGAAACATCTTCCTCTGTCCCAATTTTTAAGGTGTAAGCTTATAGTATTTCCAATCAATTCAGTCGAACTTTAACGTAATAAAATAATAAAAGTAATACATGTATTTTTAAAACATAGGAACGAGTAATTTAAAACTGATCAGCTCGAAGAGTTGCGCAGATACGAATAATGGCAGTTCCGCATAATTCGAATGGAAACCTAACTATTTAAGAACTTGATGATAAAAAAAGTCCATTTGATGCCCTGAACCCACAGTGAATATTGTGCAAAACGTGACGTGCTTTTGAAGCATTCAACGTTTTTGTTTTGAGATTCAGGATGTCTGTCTTGGCATATTTCACTGCAGATATATTTCCGAGATCCCCAAAGGCTTTCTTTCGAAATTGCAGAATCCGGTCACCCATGTCAACCGATACATCGTACTGATAAGAGTTTCTATTCTCCAACAGATAAGATTTGGGATGAAATTTGCGCAAAAACAAATTCCTGCACAAAAAAAACTCCACATTTTCTAAGAAAACAACTCTTAAGGCCAAAAAAAATGTGTATTTGGCATAAAACGCCATTGTAGAAAAATAACATTCATAAATTAATAATAATAATAACATTAATAATCTATTCCAAGCAACTATTCAAGTAAATATTTTAACATTAAGAGATATGTTTCAAAAAGTGCACATGCTTAAAATTCGAAAGCAAAGATGGATTCCGAGGAGATAGTGGCTCAGCAGCGTCTGTTGTTCGTTTTTTAACTGGTGAAGGCATTTCAGGAGCAGAAATGTGGGAAATGTTTAAGTTCATAGTAATGTTCAAACGTTTGGTCTATGAGTGGATTGAAACGTCCAGAGATGAACAGACAACTGTGAAAGATGCTCAGAGAAGTGGACGGCCAGTGTCTGTCAGAAATGTCGTCAGAACGATGGGAAAATTCATCTCCCGAAATGGATTTTTTTTTAATAATAAATGACGTTTATTTGTATTTATCTACCAAATTTCATTAAAATCGATAAAGCCGATTTAAAAAGAAATTATTGCTTAAACTTAAAGAAAATTAGTGTAATGTACATGAATAGCATTAATATTTCAACAAATTGCACATGCATAAGCCACATTCAACAGGCATGAATCCAGGCAAGATGTTGCGCCCATTAAATCTAAAAGTGCAATACCTAAAATACAAATATACTCCATTAAAACCAAGGTAGTCCAACAGTTTGGAAGATGATAATGCATGCCATTTCAGATAGAGTTCCAACATATCAACGATTACTTTTTAATAATTCTCTTGGGTAGAAGACTTTCCAAATATTATTTGTTTACTTCCCCGAAGAATATACAGTATATTGCACTGTTTGTCCACGTCGTTAAGCAAATCAACACCAGTTTAATAAAAGCAAAAAAACACAAGTTAATTAAAGCAAATCGACACCAGTTTAATAAAAGCAAACCAACACAAGTTAATTAAATCAAATCAACAACTAGTGGAGTAAAAAAATAGTCATTCTTCAGCATGGCTTGAATCCAGACTTTTCTTACCATACAATTTCCTGGAAAAACAGCAAGTTCGTTTCTCGATTCAACTTCGTTATCGATCGCCACGGTTTCAATCCGCGAATTTGGCAAAGCATGCATCCCGAGCTAGCTGGGAGATTCAGCTAGTGACTTTTCCGAATATATGATATGAGGTGAATGTGGTCACGCTTCTAAAAGGCATAATTTATCACTTCTAAGACATTCTGACCCACGATTTGCTGGTGTCTTTACGAGCTAATAATTTCCGCGGATCGCACCGAGTGTTTCAGAAGGTTCGCATTAGCTGGTCGACGACGCAGCCCTCCTTCGCCCATCAACGATAACGAAATATTGGTCCAACTAAATTACATGCAAGAATGGCGTAGTACTAAAACCAAATGGGACCAGAGTCAAAGACAGATGAAAGAACTGTTTCGCGGAAAGTGAATCGCAGCACTTGTAAAAAATAACGACAGGAACGACCGAATTATCTGATGTTTGGGATTGCTAAAGGTCTTGAATCCTAAGACTGCAACTATACAGTACAGCTGTAGGCTACATTAGTACCTTATAGTGACAATTTTTTTGGAAAATTGGTGTGATACCAAAACAGTTTAAGAAAAAAAAATCTAAACAAACAAAAATAAACAAAATTTAAGAATATCCAAACAGGTCTTAATGTCTGTTTCACTAACACATGTTTCTCGGCAATGCATTTTATAAGAGTCTCTAAGAGAGCGGAGTGCCTTTTAAATAAAGCTTGATATTGAGGCAAATTAGACAACAAAAGGGACAACTCAAAATTCACGCACATTACCAATAACGAAATACTGACTTAACTAAATAATATGCAATGCAATGTTTTAAAATCACATTTATGGAATGATCTATAATTAAGAAAGTTTACACTACTGCCATTTAGACGAAACTATGGGAAACTAATACGTGTCCTTTAACAAAACATAGATCCTAATTAGCTTGACTTAATGTAGCTTCAACTGGAAAGTGGCTATTTGGGATTTGTGTTAATAGACCTTGTGCAGAGTTACATGTACATGTACGTATGGGGCTACATCACGAGATATATTTTATCGAATTAACATCTAAAGGAATGTACATGTACTTCGGCAGTGCCTTCGATAATACATGTATACTGAATGAAATGTCACGTGACGATAAATCTTCATAAGGTTAATTCTGAATCGGGATGCGACGTAGTCACTATTAATATTATACTTTTAGAACGTTTTTCAATCCAATTATTATGTAACGAATATTTGTTCAATTTGCCTTTCATTTCTAACAATCCGAATTTGTTTTGACAGCTCGAACATCCATTTCACATTATTTATAGTTCGGATAAACTGGAGATAAATGCATGTTCACTATACTTTCTAAATATCGATGTTCAATATATGCGGCAAATAAATATTTTCAGGTAATGCCTAATTCTCATAACAAAACAATATTTTTTCAAATTTTTAACAGAAAAAAGGATGCGTGATTCATACGATTATCGATCATTATCTTAAAATGAAAAGCTGCTAAGCAAAAATGCAGTAAAACATTATTTAGCTTTACTTGGACATAATTTGGTCATTTTTTTAAGTGGTCAGAAACGATTAATACAGCTAACCCGTTTTTTATTAGTGGAATAAATACGACTTATTCAGCTCAATATTTTATTGGATTTCCGGTGGAAGGGCTGAAGTTGGCTCCCTGACAATTTCTAGGTGCAATTCTGGTGCAAGATCATTTCCGGTCCGAATTGCGTGGCGCATCCTGCCATGGCGCAATTTGCCAATGCACGATGGCCTTCCTCCAATGGCTTCTTCCTGCTTTTGATATTTTTTTCCATTAATTCTAGACTAACCACACGAGCATTCTCTCCGGAATTTGTTGTGAGGAACCTCGTTGGAAATTCGATTTGAGCAACATGTGGTCCGGATGAGCCCCAATCTTGAGTCCAGTGCGTCGTGAGGTCATGTGAAAATTGCATTCGGACATTCATCAAGGCGAATATGGAGGAAAGATTTTCCAATAAAAAAGAGTTTATATGCGAAAGCCCCGACCTGGCTTAAATATAAAAGATTCATGGAGCTACACACATCATTCCACTTCAAAAGAAGATATCGGAATATTCAAACTCCAATCACGTATCCGTAAACCACGCAAGGTTTCTCTAAACACAAGGTACAAGAACCATCACGGTGCTTCGAGCTTCCTTGGTTCAACATGAACACAATAATGAAATAAAATTTATATCTCGACGAATCATTAATTTCCTTTTTAAAATGTGGCCTACTTTACAAAGTATTTGCTAATAATTGTCAATTAGCAATTTGTCAATCGATCTCCCGATTTAACACTATTCAGGTTTCAGAATCGTCCAGAATGAACAAACAAGACATTTTTTTGAAGTAAATGTTAAAATTATAGGAAGCATAAAGTATTATACGTTTGCAGTAGAATGTAGAACATAGGTGGTGAAACATATATTTTAAAATATATTTCCACAGCTATAAAAACAAAATAGCTCTATGGTTGCCAGTAAGAATCATTTCAAATATACAGAAAATAGCATTTATTAGCGACAATTTCGCATTAAATGTACATTTAAGTATGTAATATCACACATGGCCATGTTAATAGCCGTTCTAAAAACTTCCTAAACTATCCACTTGTGCATTTATGACACAATTTTCGTGATAAATGGTATTTCTCTGATATGAAATTTAGTTGTAAATAATCATATAATTCATATAATGTTGTTTCGAAGAGTAATTTATTTTTAAATGTAAATATGTATGTTTTTAAAAATGTGAGATTGGTGTTCTTGTGTCAAAAACGTAGTATTAAAATTGTACAACTGCCCCTGTATAATGGCAATCATTGCGTACTTCAGTGTTCGTAAGGATTGCTATGTTACGGGGGCAGCAAGGTGCATTTATGTCTCTTTACTGTACAAAAGTTCTTTAATCCCTTTATTTTTCAATCTAACACATCATAGAATACAACTATGTTATTTATCGAAAATTTCATCGTCTGATCTTGAAGTACTAACAAATGCATATTGATATTGGCACGTGTGATGACATGTATTTCGAGGCCTGTTTTTTCGCAAACGCCATCCTAAGAATGAGTCTGATTTTTTTCCCTCCTCTATTTGAAGAGGCTGGAGAATAATACAAAACTTCTACCTAAATTACCACGCTGGCATTTGTTAAGCACGCCTATAAAGAGGCGGCCTATCATAAAAAAAAAATGTTGAATTCGTGCCTCTATGCGCATTTTTTATGCATTTGTTAAATCTGGCTTTGATTGCTGTAACTGGGGATGTCGCAAACTCATCCGCAACATTTTCTATATAAAAAGCACATCCAAGTTTTACGAGACGATTTTTTTTCTAAGGCATCATTTGGAAACCTTATTTCCGCTCGTGCGTTTTTGTTGCCATATATTTTGCCGCAATAAATTTGCATGATTTCAGCGCTCTGGCGTGTTGTCAGATTCTATAGCTTCACAATGTGTATATCAGTATTCAACATTCACGATGCACTTCATTAAACTCTGACGATATCTTGTTAGCGTAGTAATAACTCCTGCGGGCTTCTGGAAATTCTATATGCCGAGGCTTTTTGTTGCTAATGCAGCCTGCTGCGCGTCTAATTCAATATAACCATTGTTAAGCCTACCCCGCAAAAATGGCTTTCAATACTAATGAAATATAATATTAACAGACAAAACGCACTTGTCGATACACGTATCCCGTCATACGTTGGCCTGTTAGCATAAATAACAAAATTATCGTCTTACATTGAACCGGATAGCTTATGTTTTCTATTCCCGGCGACGAATTTCGAACAATTTTAGGCCCGAGAGAGGCAGAGAAATTTGAAGAAATCGATATATTTGGTAATTAACACGCGGAATATGTAAAATAAATATAAATTATTTGTTATACAATATGTTATATTATAAAATAATATATAATAATATAAGATTATATATAGTGTAACTCAACAAATTGTTAACTGTGTAATTACATCAATGACTTAAATTTTCGAATATGTTATATTCTAATACTTTAGAAAAATAGAAGATTTCTACATGCATAACGCAAATAGGGAAATGAAAGTAATCCCTCAACCTACATGTACACTGTACATGCAGGTACATGTTAAACATTATTTATGAAAATTCTCTTTATCGATGATATTGTGTCACTGCGCATTAGCGTTTGCTGGCGTGGGCAGTGAAAAAGTTGACAATTTTCAACTCGCTACGCTGAGAGCGTGGAAGTCGCAAACCACGCGCATCATGCGCGTGGTGCTCCTGGTAGATAGCCAGCTTTATCTAGCATCATATTGTTGTTTATCTGGCAATGGTTAAACTTATATGATTTCGTGATAAAAATGTTGGTCGGAACATGATGAATTTGAAAAAAAACTACTAGCGAAATGAAATTACAATGCTTTTTGTGATTGCTGCCGCAGATGTTTTTCTTCTGAAGAATTAGAACTGACAATAATTAAATTTGACTCGAAACCGATAAGAATTAGACTTTGAACACGTAAAGTATAACTAATATTTGCCTCCAGGATTCAACCAAAACGTGGCTCTTATAGTGGTCAAACATTCAGTGAAATAAAACATTTATAATCACTTTTACTTGAATTTTCCATACATTCCATGACATATGACAATGCAATGACAACACAACTACATGTACAGTGTATGTATGGTTTATCATAGGGGTATAACAAAAAAAGAGATACAAAACCTATCTTCATACAAATACAACACAATTTGATGTGTGTTTTTTAAACTGACAAGTTTATTATTATTTTTTTCTCATAGAAGTGCATGCTGCAACTTCTTTATGCTGCAGTGTGGTCTTCAGTTTTCTATTTCTTATTTGCATAGATATTTTACTTTATTTCTATAGGTGCATCTGCCAGATCTTGACTTGCGTGTTAACTAATAACATTGCTATGTGAAAGCAAATGAAAAATTGATATGTCGGATTTCCCAGACTTTTTCCTAAATATTCCAAGCCTTTCTAATATACTTACAACTCCAGATTTTGCAGGTAAAAGGTAATTCTCTCTATTACATAACACGTAATATGGTCGGCTTCAAGCCATGAACAATTTTGAATGAAGAATTATGTCTTCACTTTATAGTTTCCAAAATTACATTAAAAGGATAAATCTTTTCTCAGTTTATCTAGTTTGTCAGCTGATTCACAGATGCAGCAGCAGCTACAGGTTCGGAAAATTTGTCATTCACAGAATCAATAAAGTATATCCTTCCAGATTTCTGCTTTTTTATCTCAAAATAGGTATGCAATTCATTTCTGTAGCATGAATGCCACGTCAAATGAATAATTCATCTTATCACGGTCAATGAAGCCAGGAAATTGTAACTTTTATTTCTGTCATAACTGGGTTGAATACCAATGGTTGCGTATCTCAAAAACGTGTACACAAATCGAAAAAAACCTCGTGATAAGTATATCTGACTATTGATTTTTTACCATCGGGCTACAGTTAATACAAGGTTTATAAGTACTGTAATTCAACGGTGGGACTTATTTTTGATACGAATCTAAATTGAATTTTCTCGTTTTCTGCCTAGTATTAGTCAATTGAATAAACATCATGAAAGCAACTTTTTTATCATCTTGATATTAGCAATGGTGCTTAAATCTATCGATAGAAAAGCTTTCGTCCCGGATACCAGAGTTACTTATTTCAAATACGAAATCGGCAATACTGCAAGTTACATCTTCCATCCGCGGGATGTCAATAGGGCCGCCATAGCAGAAATTTAATTTCAACATTTCAAGTGGAATTAGTTGAAGAATTGACGAAAGAAACATGGACTGTATACACGTGCACAAGCAATACTCTGATGAATTCAAATTCCTGTACTGAAAGTTTCTTCTACATTGGAGAATGTTTACATTTGCTAGTTTTCTTAGCGAATATTTTTTTTGGGTTAGCTCCCTAGAGCTTGAATGTCCATCTATGGATTAATGGATATACACTACATTCTAAGGCTTCGCAAAGTAAACAGAATATTGCAAGAATGCATTGATCGCAAATTTCATCGCGAATCCATGCCTTGAATTTTAAGGTTATGTATTTTGGTAAAAGTGTGGCGCTAGCATGAGAAACTTTGGCCATCCACGTCTACCACTACCTGAAGGTGGCGCTTCAAACGATTCTAAGTAAAGGGAACAAGTGTTATTTAGAATATCCAGCAACGAAGAGAAATAATTAAAGATGAACAATTTAGCTGAATAAAGCGTGAGATCACGCGACGATTCCTCGAAATGGACCAATGTTCATTATGTGCCACCCTACGCATATCCAATCCAAGTGTATTGTTCGCGGAATGGTGCCAGTATCACCGCTAGCTTCATTTCCAAAAGGCTGTGTACTTTGGTAAAAATGGATGCATAAGTCTAAAACATGAGATACGTTGGTCATCCATAGGTGGCGCTGCATACGATTCTTATAAGTAGAGTGTTTAGAATATCCAGCAAGGAATCGAAATACTTAAAAAGGAACAATTCAGCTGAATAAGACAGGAGTTCACGGGATGGACCAATGTTAATTAAGTGTCATCTTACGCATATCCAATCACTATTATTCGCGAAAAAGCGCCAGAATCAACGCTAGCTTCATTTCCAAAATCAGCCGCTAGGCGCCGTGTCGATCGGTGGCGGAAGCATTCTGTAAGTCAGTTCTTATTCGAAAACAAAATCTCGGCAATATTTTGTTTTTGTTTTAGTCATCGTACAAGTTCTTTTCAAAATAATAATATTAGCAATAATAAAAGTTAATTCAACGATGAAAAGGAATGAAGAGGTTTGGTTTACCAAAAAACACGTCCAAACTGGGTTAAAAAGTTAAAATCACATAACTTCATCTTAGTTCGTTGTCGAGGAACTGACTGAAAACGTCCAAAAAATATAAATTCCATTAGACTTCCTATTTGGGCCAATTTTCCGCAAATTGTATCTCACGTCATGACACGGACATAAACGCTTCGCAAACTGCTCAACTGCTTCGGTTGCGTGGAAGTACATGTACACTGTACATGCAGTGATTCATCGCACCACAAAAAATCTCCCTAAAACTCTTGCAGAGAAAGGTTTTTTGTACTACATTAAGCAGCACATTGTCGTTTCTGCGTTGATGGAAGAAATCTGTCCGTTCGCTACCAAAATTGGGTTTAGTTATCGAGACATTGCGCCGAGCACTTTTTTTAGACTTTATTCAATCTAACTTTACTTAGTCTATCTTTCCCCCCAAAGTGAGCTGTTATATATTCGACGATCCCGCGCCATAACTTCCCATTTGCGATGACATTTACAGTTTGGAAACTTTGGAGCCACGCTATTTGGCTGAAGGAAAGAGCTTATATCCTTCTCGGAACCCACCGCAGACAATTTGGCCCTGTTGCTCGGATTTTTTCGAATAAAAAAGCCCGATTTCTTGCCAAATTGGCCGCCCCGTACTTATTGGAAACAGGGCTTCGACAGGGAAGATTGTTTTACGAAAATTATGCGTACCGGATTACGCAAAATTAAAGAAAATGGATGCTCGTCTGCCGCTGTTTTTGTTTTTGGTCTCCTTTTAGGACTGCATTTTGCAAATCGGAATCTCTCATTTTGCTACGCAGCGCTTGATGGTTCATAAAATGAGAAATTTTGGAGACAGGGTTTCTTCTTCTTGCTTCATGTTATTTGAATTTTGCCTGATTTCGGCGAGCATTTTGTCATTTTATATCTGCCTTTCTATCCCCACTATTTTATTAGCTCTTAGGGGTAAGCCCTTCAGAAATGCCGTAAAACGGCCGCGTTTCGTGAATCACAAAATGTAGATAGGGCTGAACAAGACTCTTATTATGAATTTCTGCCTCCAGAATGCTTGTAAAGATGCAGATTTGCTGTTTTGCATGAGCTGATACGTACGATACCCGTACAGCGTGCCAACAACGTTGGCTGACGCACGGCACGTGACCCATAAAGTAAAATTGGGCAGAATCAGGCGCATTGTTGGGTTCCTCTTATCGTAGGTAGTTATTAAATTATGATTCCTAGCTTGGCTTAAACAGTACGTTCACGTAGAAACTAGCACGAGGAACGTCGTAGTCAGATGAACAGTAAATAAAGTTTTATAGATGCCAAGTAGTTTATTGCAGGTCAATGCTACAGCAGTTGCGCATTAAATAGCATGCGGATATATGGTCCAACAGTCAGGAATATGGTAAATGAGCGTCGAAACAATTCATGCAAATTAATGCAATATGAGATGCAGGCTACAGTCAGATATATGTTTTCTTTCAAAGTTGAGATAGTAATATATACAGGTCATGCAGATTTCGAAAAAATTGTGGAAAAATTGAAGTACATGTGTTATCAAACCAACTCAGTACTTGAGTAGACTGGTACCATTTCATCGCTTGTCATGCAACTGTTCCATGATAACTACTAACTGACGTCAGTTGACTAATGTCAGTCAACTGTTGACCCTTTTACTAACACAGGTATTACAGTGTATCATCTTTAAGAAGAATTCGTTTTACACGAATTTTTGATTGTGCGAACTTATTTCCAGGCTCCGTTCTAGGGTATATGAATGAATAATGTTAATTTCTTTGTTTTAGACCAATTTCGAATTCGGATATTACAAACTTTCGCCTAAAACGAGTTCCCAAGCATTCGCGCTATGTAACGTTTAAACGAACTGTAGACAATATGAAAAAGGTACGTCATAACAGGGAATTCCCCGATAGAAGTTGCAACACAGTCCCATTCATATACTGTATATACAGTACGTGTAGTAGGATTTCATGCAAACTTCGATAAAACTTAATTATTATTCTTGAAATCATGTTTTGTCTGATTTATGCTAATACAAATTAAGGTTGAAACGAAAAAAATAATGATGTTACTTGAGATTTTTCTAAACGAAGTTCGACTGTAGACATTAATTGTTGACTATTATACTAACAGATGTACGTTATAACAGGGAATTTCCCGACAAAAGCTGCAACACCATCCCATTCTTATACAGTATAAACATTTTCACGTACATGGTACGTGCAGAAGGATTTCATCCAAACTTCTATGAAACTTAATTCTTATTGTTGAAATTACATGTATGTTTTGACATACTTCTGATAATACAAACTACCATTAAAACAAAAAAATGCTGACGTTCTTTGTGATTCTTCTTAACACGATTTACTTGCACACATTAAACGTTACCCATTTTACTAACAATTAGGTAGACTATTATGCAAGTATTAAGCAACCGCTACAACATTGCATAATAAAGAAAAATGCATATTGCTGGAAAATCCGGGTAATTTTTTCAACCAACGTATAACTTGCGGCGATCGCAATTTTAACAAACGTCAGTAGGCTAAAAACTCGTGCGGAAATTCAGATGAGAAAACACTTACAATTACAGTATTTGAACTTGAGTTTGAGAGCAGCTTAAATATACAGTATACATATACTTCCCCCAATAATCTGTTTGCGTTGGAAAAGTAAATTTATCCGGAACATCTATCCAGGCTCTGCTCGCAAATAAACCCGATGTTTTCGATTTAAGGCTAGGCATATAGGAAATGCATTACTAAAGTGCATCATGGGATAGAAAAATTGCTGTTGATTTAATAGTTTGGATACAGGCAGTAGATCCGGAGGCCGCTATGACAGTTTTGACAGCCAAATACTGTTCCGTTCTCCGTGAATTAAACTAAAACACAGCCGCACCCACTTTGCTGTTGTTTCATTTTCCCGAATGCACTTACCGAAAAAGGTAACGTATTGGCCCACGAGTTGATTAAGCGTTACTATAACGTCTAATTGTCACTCAGAATATTTCATCGCTAGTTCCGGTAATGCGCGCGCGTAGATCACACGACGTCGGCCAGCCGCTTATACTTGGGTCAAAATCGCTGGAACCAACGTGATCGAATTAAGCGGCTTTCACTGTATGGTCAAACGGGATCAATACCGACGTTGCATGCTGTCTAAAGTGTGCAGCCATTGTTGACATTCGAGCTTATTAAAATGCATGCCGCCCAACTATTACGGAAGTGGCCACTAAAAAGCCATTTATCAGCGAGCCAATTACCATTAAGAGCCACAGTTTGCTTACTCTGCAGGAATTACATTTTTTTGGAATTAGTCCGTGTTGTCCCCTAATTTCAGCTAAATTAGAATTTAATTAATTGCCCGGCAATATAGGAGCGGTTCGCTCGACGATTGTAATTCGTACACATATTCTGCTTAATCCTAATTTCCTACGATGGCTGTTGACATATCTGAAAATATTCTAAACATGTATATCGGACATTTATTGACTTTAAGGATATCGTCAAATATGGGTGGACTTTATTTATAGACTGTATTGTAATTACTACTGATGGCCGATATGCATAGTATGATTTCCTATGGATATTGAATAACTACTGTCGAACATCGATAGGACGAATCTCAAGGGACGTCCAAATTTGTTCGTTTAAACCATAGTCGTAATATCAGAATTCAGACAAAAGATGACTTCAACAGTGAAAACTAAAGTTTCATCGACGTTTGGAATTCTACTAATCATCCATAATCCATATTACTAAACATCGTAATTTCGCCCATATCCTAGCAAAGATTTCATATACTTTGCATACATGTACTATAGCATACTATGAACCTGGAGAAATAGCTAAGCACACAATTTTTAGACTCGCTAATAACGCCACCTAAAGGCAGTGGCGGATGCAGATTGAATTATCAAACTCACGAGGATTAACTCCAGACTAAATTACTTTAACATTGTAGGTCCTTGCAGTAGTGGACACGATGAGTTTTCCATGGAAACTCGATTTTACGTAGTATTTAGCACATATTGTGCACCCAATTTCAAAACCAATAAATCAGACTGTTAAGTTATTTGGTAGAACACATAGGTACAGTATAGTTTCTTCCAAACTGTTAAATCTCAGACAAATTTTACGTAGCTTGGTGTACATGAACTTCATGTAACAATGATCCTTGTAATAGTTGACACGAAGAATTTTCCACGAAAACTCGACTTTACGTAGTATTTATCACATACTAGCGGTCCCGGCCACGCGTTGCGGCGGCTGAATTCCTTGCCCGACGAATTCCTGCCCTGATGAAGGCCTAAACA
>JAQGAO010000466.1:0-34184 GCA_034697705.1 Ommatoiulus sabulosus | reverse complement strand
AATTTTGGATTTTAGTCAGGGAAAAGTCATGGAAAAGTCAGGGAAATTGAAAATGAAAATTGTGTGGCCACCCTGGTAATGTCAGGGATTTGTTCAGATCTTCGTCAAGTAGTTGTAGCTCTCGGTGTAATAGACCAGTTATACCAGAGATTTGGATAATTTTAAAAATGTTTTAAATTTCTGAACAGAACATCATAACAGATTTGATTTTATCATCGATGGCTGTCACAATTTTAATTCCTAAATTTCAGACTGTTTAAAAAAATGGGTGGATTGATTTCCTATTTGTGAACAACGTCTTTATGTAAATGACACGTCTGATAATATACTGTTCTTAAGATAATCGCCTGCGTGTGGTGATTAGTTTGCAAAAAGTGTTCTCGCATGCTTTTTGCAATGAAGACTTAATAAAATACTGATGCAATCGGATAATTAATATCAACCATTTTTTTATTTCAATTTTTTTTTAGAAATGTTTTCTCCTTTTACCTATTAATTTAAGCCTTTGATTATATCCTGGATTAATTTGTATATTAATTTGGACTTATTGACGCTCGATGGGGGTCAGTTTCCTTTAATTTTGACCTGCCGTAATTAAGTCTTTTCTTGCAGGCTTGTTCTTGTTTTGGCCATTTTCTTACCTCCCTGTTTCCGGTTCCTTCTTCGGAAATGAAGCGATAGCGTGGCTGACGAACAAATGAGAAATAACTCTTTGTGTCGCTCTAAGCTAGCTTTTAGTTTGATGCGAATTATAAATTTAATTCCAACACGCAAATTTGTCATTCGGATGCCTCACTAAGTGAGTTTTAGGCGCCCTCGTGCTAACAACCCTCATACTCCTTCCTTAAGTCTCCTTGCTCGCATTTCTTTTTAGACTGTTGATGAATTTAAATCTTAATTGAAGTTCCGGGTAAACTTTTTTTTTTTGCATATTACGGTGGCGTCATATAATTGTACGTGCAATGCGGTAAGGGACTGTCCATAAATGATGTAACGTTTTGGAACCCTGCACTAGCCATGTTTACTGTAATGCCAGGTAATAATTGGCTGCAACAATTCGAGAAATAAATTCACCTAATTTTCCATGCGTTTAGAAATATTCTTAGAAAAGATTCACCGAAAATGTTTTAAGTAATGTTGCATGCCAAGTCCTTGCAATCATGCACTTTGTCTATTCGGTTCATTTCGTAATACTGAACCTCTTTTGTTTTCATCGTGAATGCAAACGCTTGCTTTGTCGTTATTTATGAACGGCCCCGAACCATTCGTGCTTGCGATGGAGGCACCATTTTGTTTCAATTATTTCAGGCGAAATTACATCATGTTTTGTTGACTCGTTGCTTGTTATGAATGGCAAAACCTTATTTCACGTCCGTCCTATTGAGTTTTCCGGTTTTTGTTTTTCGCTGTCCATTAATCAAAACTACTGAGCTGCATCGTGCTCTTTCACAAGAAACTTCGTGCGGAACTCGAGTGGCATCACCACTCATTTGGAATATCCATTCTGGATGATTTTTGAAAGTTTTCTAGATTAACATGTTTAACGGTTTTGCCTTATCTTGAAATATAACAAAATATTGCTACGTCAATGGCAATGACGTGATCACTAAAGATACATCAGCTAAAATTACCTCTGGTATCCTGTTCGATAATAAAACAGGGTTCCCCCAGACCTGGAAAACCTGGAAAAGTAAGGGAACTTGAAAATCTCTTGCGAAGTCAGGGAAGAATGACTTTTTTGTAAATAGACGGGGAAATTCAACGTAGTCTGAGCCCATTTGGAAACATTTTACATTTTCCCAGTACAAATTTGCAAAATTTGCCGGTTTCTGAGGACAAATTTACAAAACTGTCCACGTTTTCTGAGGACAAAATTTGCAAATTGTCCACGTTTTCCAAGTACAAATTTGCAAAACTTTCTACATTTTCCGAATACAAAATTGTGAACTTTTCAAAATTTATTAATGCAAATTTGTTTTTTAATTTTTCTATTTTAATTTTCAAAATTGCATGTGTCGAGGTATTCTATCGTTGGAAATTTCAAAGACGTGGTGTAGTCTGGGAAAAGTGTTTGTTTTGAAAAAGTCAAGGAAATTCAATTCATTGGAAGCTAAAACAATCACTTGAAGTTCATTTAAAAAATGGAATTGTCAGTAAAGAAAAAAAAACTAATCTAAATTTGCTATTTCCTTATGATACTTTTTTCCTGTATATTATAAACAACGAGTCTAGCATTCCTTGCATTGGCATATACTGTACATGTAGTATATGATATTGTTGCATTTTCATTGGTCAGGGTGACCAGGGAAATGTTTTAAGAACTGGAGAAGTGAGGAAAAATTCCTTTCTGGAAGAGGAACCCTGTAAGAGTTTTTTAAAAACGGGAACATCTTCTGACTGATATTAATGATTTTCACACTCAAGTGATGTGTGCAGATACCCGGACTTCATTGGTTCTAGTACGTGTAGAGGTTCAACACTAGCTGATGTACAGTACATTTGCATGTTCACAGCAAGACGCGTCCTATAGGTGCACTCTGCAATTAGCATAAACTGGACTTTCTGCTCTATCGCTATGCCTGTTTTTGACGGATTTTGGTAGCAAGCAGCTATACAGGGAACTCTTCGATTGACCTTAAACTCGTTTTCTTAACGGAATTTAGTTCCCTTCTGTCATTCAATGGCGTGATTTCGTAGTTTGCTTTCTCAACCCCAACCTTCCTTTAATCCAGCAATTTCGTGCGTGCGGCTCGGCCGGCCTGAACTTGCCGACCTTTCCCCCTCTCCCCCCCACAAACCCCCCCTGTTTTCGGCCTGTTCTGCCCCTAACACGTTTTCTTCGAACGAAAAATCTGTAATCGAGGCACGGAAATTGTTCCCTGCCAAAGTGGCTGTTGTTACTTTATCATCATCTTCTCCATCTTTGTCTCTACGCGCGGACTGAACCCTGAAATTACGGACGGACTAGGACGGTTTTATGGCCGCCATTTTGTGTGTCTGGACCCTCCTTCCAGAGAGAGCCCGG
Source organism: Ommatoiulus sabulosus (assembly GCA_034697705.1). Taxonomy (NCBI): domain Eukaryota; kingdom Metazoa; phylum Arthropoda; class Diplopoda; order Julida; family Julidae; genus Ommatoiulus; species Ommatoiulus sabulosus. The sequence goes on along the minus strand of JAQGAO010000466.1, from coordinate 31,159 downwards.
ATCTTTCTCCCAGGTCCACCCTCTGCCGCTTATGAGGTGACCGGCGCTGCCCCCCTTAGGCACCCGGGGGAATGACCCCTTACCGAACATTCTTTCTTGCACCAGATTTTCGGGCTTTTTGAATTTTTCGAGGGTTTCGCACCAGAGCTCGGGACGCGATCCCCTCTCCGAGATCGGCTTCAGATAGCCGATTTGGGTTGACCGCGTGAACAGTAGGTGGCGCTGTAATCCGCGTTAATGCCCGTCATGGCTAACTGTGCTCGGCATTCCTTGGTCGCCTGTTTTGCTGTTGAAAACATATCGCAAAAGTCATCTCTGAATTTATTATTATGGCTGTCCCGGGCTTGAATTTCTTCATACGGTGACCAGCATTTTTCGAAGCGCCTCTAGTGATGACGGACTCGAGCAGTGGCATGCGTGCTGCGAAAGTAGGCCACTCATGCCAGGCATGTTCACATGTTACAGTGTTTCATGTACCACTATAGAATGTGCACCATGATAATTTCATCATGTTATTGGAAAGATTTGTAGCAGGTTACTATTGTTAACGATTGCCATCTGTCCATTTTAGAACAGTCTTGAGTTGGTTTGAATCATTATCCAAAAAAAATTTTTTTTTGTTTATTGATTAACCGAATCAAAAGTTGAGTTCAGTTATTATGAACTTTTATTATTCAAGACAAGATTCTCTTCAGTTTTCTTGTTATTAAAAAAACAGGCTAGTTTAACCATGTATGACTGCTTATCAGAGAAATTTCTTAACATTCCTCGTGCTACTGTTTTTAGGATTAAATAGGGAATTCAGACGGAAGCTTTTCGAATCGTACATTGGCAGTCGTGAAGTCACGTGAGCAAAATCGACGCGCTAACTGGTTTAAAAACAACGATAACCTTGAGTATGCCATTAGCGAATCTCGATTTTGCACCCGTGCAGCTTCTATCTGAGTACCCCTATTACCATCGTATATTCACGATGTGTGACGCATGTTACTACTAATTTCTGCACAATTCCACCATCTTATTTTGTATAATTGTATGGCCAATCATAATATTGTTATGGTTAATCTATGAGCTCTAGCAGGCCAATGATTTAGGAGGAAAATATATGCAAACTTCGAATTTATCAATCATCAATACCATTTAGTGTGAAGTAATATTGAAGAGTAATGTTCATCTGCAAAAAAAAAACAAAAAAAACAGACACCCACGGACTTGGCATGTATTTGTTCGAGATGTTATACTGTAATATATTCGAGTTTTATATCTCAATAAGTCGGGTTAACTTTTTTTTGTACCCTCTTCTGGCTCCCGTTATGCACGTTTCGAATTCGAAAAAAGTGTTGCAAACTGGAATTTTGTGCCTCTGAGCATCCATTGTCTTAAAATTTGGATGATTTGAATACTAGTTTGGATGCAGCGTGGTGCTTTAGCCATTCTTATCACCTTCCCCAACAACCCGCTAGCTGCTTGCTTCTCATTATTTCCCATCTGGAGGCTAGTCATGAAATGTTGTTACGTAGCATGTTGACCCACCCTTGACCCCGGCGATATCTGGGAGGAAGAATGCGATATTTGCAACTCAGTGGCGATAAAGAGGCCCCCTGGTTCATTATGCATGCATTTGGCTTGTTGGACATTCCCTCGCCTGTCTGCTCATGATTGAGGCGCCGGCCATTTTGAATTCACAAGATGGCCGCCGTTCCAACCGCAGCTCATTTGCATCGCATTAAATGTTTGACGTTTGAGTGAGCTTTTCCCCATTCGTTTGCATTTCTAATTGCTGGATCCACAGCTTGCAAGACACGTGAATGCGTGCGTATTTTAAGGAAGTGCCGGAGGAGCTTTTTGGACGCCATTTTTGGGCAGTTTCCGCCAAGTTATATTTTCCAAAATTACCACATTGACACGTTGATAACTGACGTTTATTACGTGCATTTATTGAAAATCACGACTATCCCGCATCAAACATATGGTTGATCCTAAAATAGAAGTGGTGGTTGCTTTAGAGGCCACCAGGGGCATTATCAATTTGAAAGGTGACTTGATTCGTGAATGCATGTTAAGTTTTTTTGAAACAGTATACATTTATGATCCTAAACTGTACTAAACGCAATGACCTTCCAAATATTATCGATTTCAGCTGGTGTAGTATCCGTAAGCTTGGGAAATTTCAGATTTGTTCACGTTTTTGTGTCTGCTGATAATTTTTCACACGGATGGGAAAGTACCTGAGATTATCTGAACTCAGAATGATGCACGACCTATAGACATCGACATCGTTGTTACAACTGATGGGATTGACCACTTTTCTTTTTTTTTTAAAAAAATAGGTTACATGTACCTTAACTGTTTAAAAAGTTCACGCGAACACTGAACGTTCAAAAGTTAGACCGACAGCGAACTCTCACCATTGGATGGTGAGAGACACTCGTATTCAGACATCATTAGGATGTTATTTTCCTCAATTTCCTCGCTTTCCACCAAATTTCTGATAAGATTAGCAATGAGAATTTCCGAGTCACCTAGCGTCACTAGTCGTAGGGGAGCGCCGTTGGTTAAAGGCGGGTTTCATGGGAACCAAAAATGGCGTTTCGTGATTCTCCTTTTTCCCCCATCTGGATGAAAAAAGGTATTAGTTATTCATTGGTTCCGTGAAAAATCCGCGATTAAAGTCCCATCTTTTCTCCTCTTTCAAAGTGATTATGTGATGATGAGAAGTCCCTTTTTGTAGTTTTTTTTTATCCGCTGAAGAGGGCCGAAGACAACGGATGCGCTGTCTTTTCTCTGGGTCGTCAATGGGGGCGCTGCTTCATCGCGGTTTTTGGGAGAATAAAGTGAAATTTTCGAGCAGAAAAGTTGGTGGGTGTTTGCAGGAATGGACGATGAGTCGCAGGAAAAAGCTGCGGAAAGAAAAGGAAGCTCCAGAGGAGGGGAAGCCGATGGAGGATTGGTGACCCTGCCGAGCATTGTAGTTTTCGGGTATGGGTCAAGGATTCGTATTGTTGGGACCCTCTCTGTCGATTGGTTCCACTCTCCGCGAAGCATATGGGATGCAGAGACATGCAGCAATTTAATTATGATTCGGTTTCGGTGCGGAGGATGAAGCCGCCGTCGCCGCCATTTTGTCCTTTCTTTCAGTCTTTTGAATCCTTCGTTGGAGCTGGACTTAAGATGCGGGAGTTTTCCTATCTTGTCAACAACATCTTGTTCAGCCCTGTTGCACATCACTTAAGAGCTCGTTCAGACCGAAAAAACGCGTGGGGATTAAAAAAGTTGGAGGACATGCAGGGGGCGCTGATGGGCTCGCCTAGCCTCCTACGAAGGCAGGGAATAGACGTTTTCCCTGAGAAAATCCCTATTCCCCCAACTAAATGGCTGTCAGACTCAGAGCTATTGATTTAGACCTAGTCGATAAGTATCCCGGTATCTTCGGACTTAATATTAATCTTAGGTATTATTAATTGAGCTCTAGCAAATTGTCCGAGTTTTTCGCCTTAGAACTGCAGGAGGACGCTGCAGCTGAGCATTTTCTATATCGAAGTTTTCCTTCTACAGCGTATCCACATGTCCATGGCCAACGTTGCAAATGGGCATCTGGTCAACGAACAAACATAAACGAAGTCGACTTTGTGCACTTCATTCCGCTATCCCTTGTGAGATTTATGTTTGAATTGATGATCTACATTTCATCTTGCAGTGTTATTGGTATAATGGCTAGTCTTCAATTTACACATTGAAGAATCATTGAACCAAAGACTTTCAGAATTCATCACCAGACTCATATTTATTCAGAGTGCTCAGTGTGCAGGGGATATTGGACAAGTTGCAGGAAAATATGCAACTTCTGTTAATTTTTAATCTAAATATTACATGTAATTGCTGAAGGAGCTGAAGATGAGGACAATTGTAGTAGACACACAGATTGCAGAAAACGTATTTAGACATGTTGTTGCCTTCTGTTTTTGAATTGGGATTTGCTCAGTCATTTTGGTCCAATATAACCATTTTGTTTTTGCTATACGGTATCCTGATGCATTTTAGGATCGAACTCAAGGATACGTCGAGTTCGATAAAAGTTGAATGTTGCGTTTGACCACGGGGTTTCTGTAGTGCACTAGTTGCGTCTTATTATATTGCATAACTAACCAAGCATAAATCAAGTTCACCAATGTGTCGTTGATGGCCACTTCCAAACTTCATCATGCAGTTGTCACGTGTATCCGGCTCCACCATTAATCGTTGACGACGATAGTTAAAAGTTCATTTTAGTGTGCATCTTATACATGTTCAGCCATCGCGATGGATCATTTGCAAAGTTTGGGTGAATGGACTTGAAATGCCGTCGTTGATGACCCCATTCAAATTGCTCGCTCTTTTAGCTGAAAATGACGTAATTTCTCGTTTAGGGCGAATTAGTTGGGCAATCGCGTGTATGGTTTCTTTTAGGGACATTGGCAGAAATCCATAGGTGGAAAATCGATCAGTGATCAACGAATTACGAACGTTGCTCTTAAACGACGTTAGCATCAGCATCGCAGATGAGGACGCCGTTGTCACGCGACTGGTGCGCCACTCGGTGACAAGAATTCAGGGTTCTCCCAGACCTGGAAAACCTGGAAAAGTCAGGGAACTTAAATGTCTGGAGAAGTCAGGGTAGAATGACTTTTTTAAAAAAGTCAGGGAAATTCAACGTAGTCAGGGCCCATTTGGAAACATTTGTACAATTTCCCAGTACAAATGTGCTAAATTTGCCAAGTTTCTGAGGACAAATTTGCAACATTTTTCACATTTTCCGAGTACAAATTTGCTACATTTTCCGAGGAAAAAATTACAAAATTTTCCATGTTTTCCGAGCACTAAATTGCAAAATTCTCCATGTTTTCCCAGTACAAATTTGAAAAACTTACTAATTTTCCGAATACATGTACAAAATTGTCAAATTTTCAAAATTTCATTAGTTAATTTTGAAAAATATTTTACTGTGTCGATTTTGGAAAATGTCAATTTTTAACATTATTATTGGTCAGGGAAAATTTTTTAAAACCTGGAAAAGTCAGGGAAGTTGAAAATGAAATTTCTGGGGGAACCCTGGAATAGATTTGCCGTTTGGTCAGATCGTTGAACAAAACTATGGCATCAGCGTCCTCTGCAGTCGTGATTCCTGGTACATGTAGTTTTAGATCTTGTGCATGAGCAACTTTTACCGATACCTATTCAGGTTTTAAAATGTTGACCTCGCATGGGTAGATAGATTATAAACTTGTCCTCGTCATTATTTTTAATTACCATGGCAGCCGTCGTATCAATCGACCCACGCAATCACTTATCTATCCAGAATTTTGTGACTTCTTGGAAAACATTTAGAGATGTCAAGAGGGCAAATATAGAGGGCGTTGTTCGACGAGGATTGCACTTCTTGAAGAATTGATCTAAATTTGAAAGGGAATTCGCATCAATATCATCGAGGCCCGTTATGGCAACAAGCGTATGTTTATACCGGAAGTCGGCCATTTGAAATTTCCGTCAAACGAAATTGCGCTGCATGCATATAGTCCTTGGAAATGTAACATCACTGTATGAGGTTTTGGGGGCAACGAAAATCCAGTGTTATGAAATTCTATAACTGTTCCTACCTGGTTAGACAAATTTGCGTTGCATGTTTAAGAGCTGCAGTGCTTATGTCTGGAGTTTGCTATACAGTATATTCCAATCAATCTGGTAGCACAGCAGAAACCAATGTGGCAGCCAAGAAGACGTGCTGAAGGGATACTGTAGCATGTCATGTGCGTCTTCCTGGCAGCCATATTTGTTCTGAAAGGCAGGTAGTGAGAAGTTGCGTTGCATTGTTTGAACTTTCTCCCATTAATTCTGGTACATGTATTAACATTCCATTTTTGTCAATGCTTGACATCATGTAAACGCAACCTTAAATTTTTCTTAAAACAAATTTTAAAAAAAATGAAATTTTGTCGGAAACTGTAAAATAAGGTCTTAAAACAAGTATACACTGGATTGGGATCCGCCAAACCAAAAGTAAAACGATGCTCCACCCCTATTGGTGCGACGCATATACTCATGTCAGGAGCTGTTTTTAAAGATGTGTATACATGTATGTGGGCTGCTGAAATGGCGCGGTGCTGGAACATTTCGGCAGATTTGCAGATCGCAGGTGTGCGAGAGTAGTTTGATGATTGGCCCGATGAACCACATTAAGAACTTGGCAGAGTTGGTCGAATCATCAGTGCGTTACTTCCTCACACGTGACTGGAAATGTAGCTGCTTGGAACCGCCACCCGTCCACGCAAGTAGGCTGTTTTGGTGCTTCATATATCTGTCGGTTTTGAAGTAATCACGGAAAAATGATTGCCGAGAATTTTCAAAAGTAGCTCCGCCATCGACGACAAATTCAAAACGGCCCCCCTAATTTCGGGCAACTTTTCAAAAGCGGTGCCAATTTTCAAGCCCCTCTCGAAATTTAGACTCTCACGACTATTTCACGCTCATCTAACCCCGCTGAATTTCCATCACTCGTAACTATAGGAATGCTGATATAAACTTGATCCAAATGTCTAAGAATAACTGGTAATGTCGTCACAACCCTAAATGTTCGCGGATCACGCGAGATGTTCCTTGTTCTTGTTTTTTTTTCGTGCAAGCGTTACACCCACGTACGTAATCACGCACGGAGCACGTGTCGTAGAAACGGAGTGTCCGAAAATGAACCCTGCACTGCATGTTCACCGAACTTGAATAGTTGTTCTCACGCAAGCCCTGCGTTGAGATCGATCGATTTTCTCGCGTTCAATCTGTTAAGATCGGAAAAAAATATACTTTTGTTAAAGGCATGTAACGTACCGTGCGTGCATATCTGCGAGGAAAACTTCTCCAAAGTTTGTTTTCGGCTGCAATTCTCTCAGAAATCTGCAAAACTATGTATCCGTTTTGAATTATATTAATTTTGCCTCACATTGGAAAGATGAGTTTCATCTGAATTGGTGAAATCAGTTATGATTTTCGAAAAATGAATGCTCTTATACAAATAAGTACGTGATGTACGTGCATATCTGCGAGATGTAGTTTGGTGGAATGCATGCAGTTCCAGGGCATCTGAATTGGTGGAATTCATTTGCAATGCATCTGAATTGCTGGAATTCATTTCCAATGATATCTGAATTGGTGGAATTCATTTCCAATGCATATCTGAATTGGTGGAATTCATTTCCAATGCATATCTGAATTGGTGGAATTCATTTCCAATGCATATCTGAATTGCTGGAATTCATTTCCAATGCATATCTGAATTGATGGAATTCATTTCCAATGCATATCTGACTGAATTGGTGAAGTACATTTACAATGCATTTCTGAATTGGTGGAATTCATTTACAATGCATATCTGAATTGGTGGAATTCGTTTCCAATGCATATCTGAATTGGTGGAGTTCATTTCCAATGCATATCTGAATTGTTGAAGTGCATTTCCAATGCATATCTGAATTGTTGAAGTGCATTTCCAATGCATATCTGAATTGGTGAAGTGCATTTCCAATGCATCTAAATTGGTGAAGTGCTTTTCCGATGCACCTGAACTTTCGTCTGAATTGTATTTCGAATTACTTAAAATCCATTCTAATTGCGAAATGTATCGTACCACAAAGTGCATTTCAGAAGGCACATTTTTAAACTTAATTCACAATGACACGTTTTCTCAAATACGTTTTCCAGAATACATTCGGAAAAATATACATTTCTTCAACCTTCAATCTTTGAGAGGCAGCATTTAGCTTAAACAGCACCAATCCTCGTACACGTGGCCCTTACCGTTCCTACATCAGCTGCATTTCCTGCAAAAATCGGCCACGCGTTCCTATTCGCTGCCTCGGCCGTCGTTAAATGGCGCGCTCCTCATCCGTGGCCCGCTTCCAGCCCCACCCCGGCGTCGCTCCCGTGGGGGACCCATGGTGAGCTACCCGGCGCTGGTAATTCGTGCGCGAACCCGCTGCAGCGCAGTTCGCCAACGTCAAGTTCAGTGTCATTGCTCTTTGCGGACCTCCTGTTTATTCCTCTCACGTGGGCCATCGTTTTAACGGGGTTGGGCGGTTTTTTTTTTTTGGTTTTTTTCGTTGAGCGCGTATCGTATCGTGAGTGCGTTGTGTGTAGTTGTGAATGTGTGCACAGTTTGCCCTTCTTCGTTTTCAGCCGTAGTTGCTGGCAGCCTGAAAACTTGCCGACTGGCTTTCGGGACCCACTCGGCGTCCCCTCGCACGCCCCGTCCCCAAAAGAGCCCAATTTTTTTTTTTTGGTTTCACCCCGTGGTCAGACGACGCGCAACCCTCGCGCCATACATTCCTCACGGCTCAGACGAACACGATGGCCGGTGCGATGGTCCGAGCCAACGGGATTCGCATTTCGGACAAGGGGCAGCACGGGCCGCCTGTACCCGCGCGCTGCCGGTGATGTGATCTGTTTGTTTTCGATCGTTTCGTCGTTCGTCGTCGCTGCGGATTCTTGTGCCCTTTATCGTTCCGAGTTCGCGGTTTGGAATATACGATTTTCTGTCGTCGTTGCCACAAAACTGGCCCGGGTCGAAAAAGTTGACCCCCTGATCGAATGCAATGAGTGCGCAAACGGAATCGCTGCCAAGTCTGACGTGGGAATCGGTGGCCAATGGATTAAGACCCAAGGTAAATTTGATGATGGTTTTTTTGGGGATTTTTTTTTTCAATTCCTTATTTTTCGCGGAGTTTGCCGTAGAGGTCGCGAAGGGCGACTGAGGGTCAAACTGGTGGTTATCATTTTTTTTTGTGTCTCTTTCTTGCTCTCTCGACTCGGATGGTACCTGGAAAAAAATGTCACTAAAAAGCTGTTTTTGTTGATGATCTCAATTCGAAGTGACTTTTTTTTTGGATTTTTTTTTATAATAAGGGAAAGTGGATGCTTTAGTCATTATACATTGCTCCGGGACTTGATTTGGTCAGTTATTCCTGAAAAAAAAATTGAGGACTTTGAACGTGTTAGCCTACACGCGGCGCCGTCTCGATGAGTTTGTTTTTGAGAACGCGTTTACTAAAAATCAAGTTTTGCAGAATTTCGTAATTTATCCTAGACCAGACAACGGTGAAGTGCTTCGAAAAAAAATTTCAAATCTCGCCCCCATTTTAGGCGTAAAATGTTGCCCCGCAGCATTGAACTCCTTTCAAAACGCGTGGCTCCCCTAATTTGCTTTTTTTCTTTCGTATTTCTTCAGCAGATCTGCGTCGATGCAATATGGCAGAACTGCGCACCGTGGAAAGAACCATCTTTCGTATACGTTTGTAATTCTTTTGAAAATAATGCGTCTCTTGGGACCCCGTGTTGTTGTACGATTGTATTAGCGCATCACGAACATGCCAATACATGCGTTGCCGATATTTAGGGTGGGTACTCAGTCAGTCTGGAATACTTTGTAACTGTAGCATGAACGGTGCTATAACGAACGCGTGTTCGCAATGTGGCTGAACCTGACATGTCCAAGTGCGTGGTTATCATTCACACGTGCTGCTCCACTCTGCGACGTGTTTGTCTCTGTCTTTTACACGTCAACTTAATAAATGTGTCAAACACGAACTTTTCTTTGAAACTTAGGTTATGCATTTGTTATAAAGGTGAGAAACGTAAAATTAGAATGCAGTTGACACACACTGTATCAAAACTGACTGTTTAGTTAATTCAAATTAATTTGTAAATATGTCTGAAATACATGTACTTTCTGGCAGCTGTCAGAAGTATTTTGGTTTGGACCTTTAGCTGTCCGTATTAGAACACAATTGCCAACTTTCTTTTAGCACTTGTGCTTGGACTTAAATATTCCAGAATGTAAACGTTGGCTCCGGTCTATGACACCAACGGGCATTGAGCCCATGGTTGATGATGATGATGATGATACGTTGGTTAAACAATCGAACAAACATACAATGTCAAACATTTTACTTCACAATAAAGGAGCAATATGTTCCTATAAATGATTCGTTAGTGTACTGGAAATATAGCAACGAAAAAATGTATTGCCTAGTTAGTCATCTAATTGTTTGATGCATTTTTTCATCGATGTCCAGTTTAAATATTTGAATACGAGATTCGGCTTTTCATAACCAAAATTAAAACCGAATCTCGCATTCAAATATTGAATATAACCTAATTATAACCCACTTGAAGACATGGATTACCTATAAAGTCCATTTTAAAATCGAATAAGCGAGACCGTTTGAACAAGTTTTGGTGTAGATGCTAGCTAGGCTCGTAAAGAAATATTAATTCCTAAATGGCATTTTTTTTTTAAAGTAAACAATATTACTCCTTTATCGTGAATCCTCCTGCATGCACAAGAGGATTATTTTTATTCTCTTTTCGTTATTTATTTTTGATGAAAATAGATTTTCTGACCCGTGATAAAATAATAATTGGGAAAAATGCGCGGTGCCACCGAACTTCTATTCCGCTTTTTTTTCTTCTAACGTTTTAGCCCAAAATCGGGGGCAAAACTAGCTTAATTCGCCCATTGTTGAGTGATCCGTAAATTGCACGTTTGGCTTGATCAAATTAGCCATATTTTATGGGGATATGGAAGAGGAGTGATCGCACTCCAGCCTGCACGGACTAAAAATTTGGTTGATTTTCTGCGCTGATAAAGTTTTAAATAAATAACCGAAACTCGTGAGCTAGTGGTGGCATGCTCTCGAGATTGCCAACCGCTTTTGCCAACTTTTCAATGTTTATTTAACAAATTTCTGCCAATTTTACATAAATTCTTCAACACTTTATTTCTGGGGATACTTAATCTTCCGTCTTTTTGCATCCCGCCCTTTTGGTTTTTTCTTGTAAATTCGTGGAATTGATAATTGATCTGATACCAAGCTTATCACTGAAAGCTGTTAGGTATGTTTTTATAGACGTCAGATGGATTTTGTATCTTCATTTCTGGGCTTTTTAATAATTAACCTTAGTCCTTAAATATATGGACTAGCGTCTAATTGAACCAGTTCATTGATGTCGCTTTTCTACTGGTTGATTGCTTCGGGATCCTAAAATCATAACTCTTGCACACTTCTAAGATTTCGCTCGGGTTATCAGTGAATGCGGCCAACGAAAAGATTCGACCTTAACGCAAATACCATAGAGGACGTTGGCTCGTTCTTATGTGGTCAAGCCTAAGAAATAATGAGGATATTTGGTCTGCTAAGGGCGTGCGCCAGGGGAAGATTGGTCATGCTATATATTTTTGCACAATTTTACCAGCTGATAAAATGGGAGATTCGGCAAGAGACCAATCGACCCGTAAAAGGGGACTCGTGATTCTCAGCACCAATTGGCGATAAGACTGGACTTGACGAAACGAGTTTTGAAAGGTTTTAAAATCTAATCCTTGGAATTTTAAAGTAGGGAAACCGTATATACTTTATACTTAAGACCGTCACACACGTGGCAATTTATGTACTGGAATTTGTTTCAAGGAATATTTTTCTTGATATTTCCCCGTGTGCTGGGAAATATTTCCATCGCGAATATATTTCCAGACTAGAAAATTATCATATTTTGAGCAATTTATTTAAGGGAATACATAGTCATATGGATTACAGTCAGGCACAAAAGTTTCTTTCTGTTGTCTATAGCCAATCGAGAATCAGGAGAGACAGTCCGAGGTTGTACACTCATGCAGAAAAGTGTTAGAAAGCATTTTTCAAAATGGCAGACTACACCAGTATAATTTCGGAAATTTACTTCTCCATGTTTGTAGCAACAGGACATTTCCTGCATTTTCGTAAAATTTATTTCTGGGTATTAATTGCTTCGTGTGTGACGGCCTTTACTAGAATTGCCTCTCAGTTTTCTGAAGCTACACGTATTATAATTTTGCTAATTAGTTTTTTAAAGTTTTATTTTAATCCCAGAATAAATGCTTCAATACTCGTGCAGCAATGTTTGTAAAGTTACTATAGTTCTCCATATCCCGAATGCAACAGGTCTGCAATCTTTATATTTATTGCTGCTAAAATTAGCCTTGTAGGTATACAACATACTTTAAGTCGCTAACTATTAATAACTAGTTATACCAGAAGATGTTTATATTCAGTAGCTACAATGTATATCTCATTAGATACCCATGATCGAAAAATTATGCTTTCAATAATGAATTCTGTAAGAAGAATATTAAAAAAAAAAACTTGTTGCTGGAGTGCAAAAACTCAATTCGCCCAAGTTTCAAATAAGTTGTAATGTTGACGTCACCGATACCTTTTCCCTTAGGAGGCGACCCCGTGCTGCGTCTAGAAATTTAGTTTTTAAAAGGTTGTCAATGTTGTTGTTTTTTATATTAAACGCCATGTCAAGATCGGTTTTATATGATAATGCGAAATCAGTAGCATGCCAACGAGAACAACTTGTCAAAAAAAGTAAGTAGTTGTTTAGCATTTCCCTGCCTGACGCAGTCTACCCTGTAGCAGCGCGAGTTAACATTTTTTGTATGAAATATTGCGTTATTTAGCCATCAAGTTGTTAAGCTATAAAGTCGTGTTTTTTATTATTTAATATAAAATAGTTGACCAATGGAAGCGCCATTGAGCATTGCTTGTGTCGTTACGTTTCTTCGGGCCTGTTTCGTTTTTTTGGGGGGGATAGCATGCAGGGTTAAAAGGTAGTTCTTCCTTGTCAAGGCCGTCAAACTACATCCCCCTTAAACACCTGTAATCAAGTCGTTTTGACGTAATAAGTTTTTTGCTGCCATTTTTTAATCTAGCGTCCATCTTTTTTTTTTATTGCTTTCTAGTCCAACTTTTTGCCTTTCTTTATTTAGCTTCTCGTTTTGGGTGAAGGTATCCGGTTTAAACGTAACATTTCTGGGCTGCTGTTGGGCCCTCCGCAGAAATTGGTAGTCCGCGTTTGCGACGGCAGTAAAAAGCAACACGGGCAATTAATGGCTTTGGCCGCCATCTTGGGTGTCGCCTTCCCTCCCAAACTGTCTTTTTGGATTTAGTTTTGTTTTGTTTCTCGTGGTAACTGAAGTAGTCTCACGCGTTACTTCTTTTCTCTGGAGCGAACGTGGTAACAAACCCTTTGCATTTGAAATCGTCTCGGTAACTGGAGACCTAAAATTAAAAGTTGGCAGAGTTGCGAGTGCGTGAAATAGTGCAGTTTTTCGTGGTTTTTTTTCTCTCTCTCTAGCTCCCCCTTGCTGTCGACTGTGGCGACTGTGTAAAAGGTTATTTGCCCGACGCGCATTCTCCCCCTCCCCCCCTCGCTTAATTTTTCTAGTCTTTGCCAAAAAATCGGTTCTCGCCTCGCACTTCTTTCAACTTGATTGGGTTCAAGGCAATATGAACTGTTTTTCGCGAGAAAATGGCCTTTTTTTTTTCCAATTTGGGTGAGCATATGCGTGAAAGAATTCCCGTTTCTTGCTCTTTTCATTCTTTGTGAGCTCGGTTCAAAATTAATTGCGAATATATCTGGCAGTGGTGCCCGATATTCCTTGTGAAACTCCGATGGAAAATACTAGAGGAAACATGTTTTCGGAGGTTTTATGAAGGACTTCTGTTTCTTGGAAATATTTGAATAGGCCCTCAACTTTTCGCGATGACATCGGGCATCACAAACAAACACGTAGTCATTGACAACTTTGTAAATTCTCACAATATAGATCAATTTTTTTCAGAAATGAGACATTGAATATCAAGTTATATATACAGTAGTTTGTTTGATTTTTTGTTATACATGCCAATGTTTTCTTATCAGTCTACGATGCAGTAGTTGTACTGCCATTATGTCTGGTTTCTTCCTTGATGACTCCCATGGCAGCATCACCATTAAACACGTAGCCATGGACACATTTATAAACTACCACTTTACTGTAGATCCATTTTTTTCAGAAATAAGACATTGAATCTCTAGTTTTCTAGTTTGTTTGATTTTATGTAGCAGTCTACAAAGCGTTATACATAGTATAGATGTACTGCCATTCTGTCAGTGTTCTTGCTTGATGACACTAAGCATCATCAAGAAACATGTACATGCACAACCATTGACAAATTCTGACAAGATCATGTTTTTCATGAGTTAGGCATTGTATCTCAAGGTATCTATAGCTTGAGTAAGTTTTTGTCATAGAATTTTTGTTAGTAGTCTTCAATTCATTACATGTACTGCCATTACGTCAGTTTTCTTGTGATTTAAGGTTATAGGAGAATATTTTTCTTCTTCTCTTAACTGTTGAATTATTTGCTTGTCCATAAATAAGAATAATTCCAGCAAATGATGTTATGGCCAAACATCAATCTTGGAATTTATTGTGACCAGAAATACAAAGAATCCTCCAGTATCTTCAATGACGACGAATGCTGGAGATGATTTACTAAATCACGAACAATAAAGATAATAGAATTTCATACATCCTTGTAAGTGAATGATTCGACATGCCACAATTCAATGAAAACATAACTCAGTTTAAGTATTTTCAAAAAAGTCGTAAAAGAGTAATGACTCGGTGTTTACTAACTGTCAATTCGGTCATTACGATGAAGTTTTTATAGCTTTATTAAAATGGCCACACGCCTGTTTACTGCTTCCTCGATACGTGTCTTATTGGAACGTTGCCACTTGATGGCGCCATCAGTTGGTTCGGTTATTAGCTTGGTTTCTTTAGCGGACATAACAATAACTATACGTTTTGTTTCAAGATTGCAAATTTACTAGAAATGATTTAATGTCCGGTCCCTCATTTCAAACAGTTGTATACCAGTACTAACATGGTTTAATAATTTCAAACATTACATTGGGCAGAATGCAATTTCTCGTCTAGTTTGACATGGATGGCCATAAAGACATAAAGAGCACGTATCTTATCCTCGAGACTTTGCACTCGATCAGTAAGACCTAATATTATCCAGAAACAGGACCAGTTAATGCATCCAAAGTTTCTTCGCAAATCCTTAATGACTTACAATGACCGTCTAATGGGAATGACCTTTACAGTGCTGCCAAATGTGAAATACTGCGAGAAGTAAAAAACTCTTAAAACTGTCTTTTTTTACCCCTCCCAACATTAAACTTGGCCGTTGATACGTGTTCCCACATTTCTGGGAAATCCGCAGTTTCGTCGATTCGGGACTTGCCTGGGAGAATAAGAGAACATTCGTAAAAATTGCAGTAAACTTGACATGAATTGTCTACCAGTAATCCGGCGTTGTCTATGAGAATTCTTGGAAGTTTTGTTTTAGGAATAAAATTAATGTACGGCAAATACAGAGGTAAATAACGAGAAAACGTGAATTCCACGTTCATGAATTTCCATGAATTTGTTTTAAATTTAAAAGTAACAACACTGGAATTTGAAAAAAAAAATGGCCATCTATAGGATGAATGCATGTCACGCATGCATTTTAATTCATTTAAAATTGACGCGTGGGAAATTTGAAAATCGAAATTACCAATTCCTTGTTAATTACGTGTACTTTCTTTAATTGCCATTTTTCATTTTATGAAAAACTAATTTTCTCCATCATTCGCCATCTTTCCGATGGCAGGCTATCTAAAGAATGCGCAAATTCATTAGTATTGAACTTGTTTTCTCTCAAGTTCACACTCGAGTGTTGTTCACATGTAATTCAGTACGTTTTTTTTGTTGAAAACTTGAAATTAAACATGCACAGTTCCACGCTCGGAATTTTCTATGAAAATATTGCCACTGAGCGCCATCTAGCGTTGTTATGGACGCTCCATTAGCGCGTTGTATACGGCGTACGTTTGTTTTTTTATCCGGATGCATGCCGATTATATCCACCGTCTATAATTTCCGATTATGTGCCTTAGATGGGTGTTCAAATATTATTACTTAAGTGTTATATGTTTGTAATAGGCCGATGATAATAATTCAGGGACAGGCGCAGAAGTACAAATAACAGGGATGGCGCTCGTATACGCCAACGCGCCTGAATTAATTATATTTCGAGGGTGAGTCGAGGCGAGACTCTGAGTTCCGTACATATAACGTATTTATTATTCAATTTGATTAAAAACATGGCAATATTGCAGTAACCTTTAGTGTTAGAACGCGTGTCAACAAAAGGCTCCCGAAAGTAAACACATTATTGCTGAAAACGGAGGCCTCCTGCAATGGCCAACATCTGTGTCTACTCTGCTATTTGCTCACGTTGCTGCTTGTACTTCTTGTACCCTAAGTATGGCTCGCAGCCCCAACGACCTTTTTAATATAAAGTTAATGCCTCCATCATCGAACAGTTTGTGTTCAATTAATACCCTTTGTGTCAATAGTGGATGTTTGAAGACGAAGCTTTTTATTATTTTGCCAATTTGGCGAATTAATAGAACGGTGAGAGGAGCCTGTTGCGTGTGCTCCAGGTATACGGTGAAATGACAAGAACTATAAGAGAAATCGTTAAATGGGGACTGCTTAAATTTTCACCATAATCGGCATTGGGATATGTACAACTTGTATTATTCAGTGACAATTACGGACATTTCTCTGTTCACTTACAGTATATAGGGCCATATTTACCACAACTGCTTGAAACGACAGTTCTCGAGTTTCTGTTTGAGTATAGTGTAATGATTTCGTACTGCTGATGCATCGTACTTGAAGTTGTACTTCAAAATTAATTCCAAGTTTGTTTACTTGCAAAGTAATTTGCAGTTGGACTCCAAACTTTTTCCAAGTTATATTTACTTTCGAAGTAACTTGACTGAGAAAAGGAATTACTGCATGGAGTTCATTGAGTCATTGGCTCGCTGTAGACTCAACTATGCTCTCGTACTTGAAGTTAGACTCACTGGCTTACTGATGGAGGCCTTAGGGATTGGCATAAATTGTTTAATTAAAAACAAATACATATACTTTAATTAAGACAAAAGTGCATATACTGTATATATTACAAGACTGGTGTAAAATGTGTAATTCAGAACTCTGCAAAAACTACTTTTGTCAGCGATGTACATGTAGATGCATGTGTCAGAATTAAGGCACGAATAAACTTTGGCGTACATTTAGATGGGGGGCATGTTTTACAATAAACTGTGATAATTAATTTTAATTTGCCGCTCTTAATAATACGATATACGGTATAATTACGTTCATTAAGATGGCCTCATTTGGACGGCTCTCTTCCCTCGTGTTTTATTGCATTTATGGTCATGTACTAAATGCGAAAGAAAAAAAAACAAACCAACATGGTGACAATTAACTGTGTTGCTCGTATAACGAATAATGATGACTTGCTCGTGATATGCAATGTTTTATTCGAAATCTAGACGTTGTATCTTGTTGGACTGACATATTGTACAACATGGCATAAACATATTTCGTATAGGGACTATTTCCCAGTTGGTTTATATGGTTACGCGGATGCAATAAAAGGTGCATTTCTCAGAGGTAACCCCTGACCATTATGCAACTTTAATTAGTAATCTTTTACGTGTCCCTTACTTTCAGCGAGGGGTGGAGCAGGTGAGAAATCTAATCTAGTACGCAACAATAAAACAGCAAAAAAACGGGCCATACCAACTTCTGGGAAAATATTTCCTACGTGTTGTGAAGGATGGGGCAAAGGTGAGGTCTTGGGGAAAAAAAAATCCCAATTGCATGCTTGAATCAAAATGCTGAAGATGTTGGCATTAATTAGCGGTATTTGTCTCGGGATATGCACGTATTTATTTGAAAAGCTTGATTCCGATCTTTTTTGGTTCTATACGTACCTCCATATAGCTCTGGCTACAGGTTCGAAACCGTGTTTACCTTTCAACCGCCAGGTGGTTTCCAGTATGCTTTTTAACTTCTGTAAAAGCAAATACACGTAGCCCCTCTCGTGGTATGTTATCGCGCCTGGGTATGCGCCTAGAGTTCGACGGGGGTTTCTGCACTTTCTACAAACATTGGCAAATGGCGGGTGGCTTCTGAAATATTGATCAAGTTTAAACATTTGACTTGACGTCCAATAAAAGTTGTTCTGGGCAGGCATCTGTCATGGTCGCTTCGCACGAAGGGATGCAACTGGTGTTTTATGGTCTTTTTCTACAAATCCGAACCAGGTGCCATCCCCTGGTTTTTCTCTTTGGTTTGTCTCGATTCATCAACAAATCCTTGGGTGGGTCTTGAAACCTGTATTAATCCTTAGTGCCAATTGTTTGAATGTTTTGGGTGCTCTTGGACGTACGCATCTTCAACGACCCCTTATTTTTTTGGGAAAATTGGTCATTTGCCTTAAAACTAATTTTCTCATTTGGTGTAATGATGTAATGAAATGTTTCATCTGGGAATCATGGACTTGTAGAGAAATAATTGCATTTAAGCTTCAGATTGTTTTTTGTCGGGATGACGGAAGTGCTAGGTTTGACGGGAACTTGGTGTCCTCGCTCGAGCTAACATCGTTGATGGTTTCGATCATTGTCCCGATTGCTAGAGGGTGGAGGCAGTCTGGGTGGAGGTCCAGGTGAATCGCGATTCAATCCGGATGGAAATGCTAAAAGGTCATTTCGTCGAGGTGAGCTCCTGAAAGAAGAAGTCATGCATAAATTCGTGGGGGCGCTCATTTTCCTTCAGGAGCATCCTCGTGAATAACCATTAAACAGCGAAGACTGCTTGGTCCTCAGTGGGGCGACATTAGTCTCAGAGATGCAACTGATATTGGAACCTGTTGAGATAAATCTCGCTGGCCCAGCTTCCTTCATTCTTTCTATGTTTTAATGAAGTCTCCTAACCCTTTCGGAACGCTCCCCCAGGTGGCGTACGTCTGGAAGACGATGCGAGGACACGGCTGTACCCCTTCCTCGTGATATAAACCCCCATTAAGTGTCACTTTGGCGTGGTTCTCTCTCTGGTGAGCGAGTGCCAAGGAGTTTTATGACCTGGGTTTTTTAATTGGCCCTTTTTATGGCACCCCCTTATGTTCTGCGCAGGACCCCTGCCTCGACACAAACCAACTTTTGAAAATGGCCATAAACGGAGCACGTAACTGCACCGTACCAACATTCCAAAACCAACGCGCCTGTTTGCTCTCTTCAAAAGAGCACCAAGTTATCCAGCTACAGGCTGTTGGGAACTTGAGGAAAAAAGCATTTTCGAATGAATTCGCCGTTTAAAGTTCTGCCAGAAATGTGAGGATTCATGTACATGTATTTAGGGACGCTCTTGACAGAAGTTTTACGAATGGCACTTTTGGAAGTCGTGAAGTCACGTGTGCGAAAGTGCCATTTGTAAAACCCAAATGTAAGCCACTGTAAAGGCCAATTGTAAGCCAAATGCCATTTCATTACCAGTTGGGCAAAAGGCATCGAGAGGGTGGGATTTGTTCGGTCAAAGGGCGTGGCCAGATCTCTATACCGTGACCCCCAAAGCATAATTTCCAAAACATCTTGTATGAAAATCAACTTTTGGTGACAACCACATCTAAAGGCTGATGATGCCAAATTGGAAAAAAATGGTGTTCTAGGACGCGGAACCTTCCTAGAACAGTTTAAATTTTAATGTTGCAATAGTAAGAGGGTACCAAAGTTGCTTCGGTCGAAAATGAACAGAAACTAGCTATGGCCAGCCGCACCAGTGGTGGTGGCGTCCAGTAGCATAATTGCCACTAGACGCAGCCGTTGTTGATGATTCAAGATGGCCGTCGTGCTGTGATAAAAGGAAATCTGGAAAGAATAGATGTCAAAAGTGGGAATTTATAGCGTTGGTCTATTAGGGGAAAGAAGTGAAAAAGGGCCTAAAGGGGTGAGGTAGAGAAAAGACTCCCGTGCATGTTTATTGGATGCGAATCGGTAATAAATGTTCCTAGCGGAGTTTTAACACTTTTTTTGAACCCGGTAGTTTGCAAGTGGGCAAAAAATACATACGTGAACAAAAAAAAAATCCTTTTGCTTTCTTCCTAGATTTTTTAAATGTCTCGTTCTCGAGGTGAAGGACGAAGAAACCCCGCTTTTATTTTTCCACTTTTTTTTGTTAGGCTTATTTATATATTTTTTTTTGTTTCTAAGTTTACGTTATGTAAGGATGACGTCAGCGACCTCTTATTTTTTACTTTTATAAATAGTAAAGGAATTTTGTATTCAGAACGACTGGCTGTCTTTGAACTTGACTTAGTTTCGAATTAGGTTTTTTGAACAATGTATGTTTTTATTGTTTTCATTTTAATTTTTGCATTGTTGGTACACATTTTTTATTCCCCACATGGTGCATGCGTCCACTCACCTGCCCGGGCCATTAATTTCGCATTATGCCTCATGCGTTGTCACGTTCTTTAATTTATTTGGAAACTTGCTCACGTTTACCATGCGATGTTTAGAAATTAAGAATGCTCTCTAATGATGGACATCTATGTCTAAAACTGCTGTTTCTTCGAAACACGACTTTATTCGTAATTTAATGCAAACAATGCAGACCACATACCGTAGTTAAAAAGGATTTTTTTTGTTCGTAGAATTTCTCAGGTTCAGCATTCTTGCATGTGAAGATTTAAGAAATCTATTTATAATTCTTGAAAATCGCGTCGAAATCTCATAAAATATAGCAAACGAAAAATCTTTTTGTTTTGATAAACTTTTACTTCTTAGGCACTTGAGCCTCCTCCTTGGTGGCCTAGACAAACTACTAGTATATCAAACTTAATAAAGAAGTAGATGATTCTTTTTCTTCAAAATCTGAAACTATTATTCTTATTATTATCATATTCATATTGTGCCCAATGGAAATTTTTCCATAATAAATTCAGCTTGTACATTCGAAGATAAGAGTTTACCGAAGACTGCACAAGCAGTCGTAAATTTGATGTTCATTCCTTAGATACTTGGCCTTTGTGACCATCTTCCTAACTATAGAGTCCAATGAATTCAAGACTTACATGTATAGATTTTTGTCAATGCTGAAACTTATTTGAATTTTTGTCTTCTTTTCAGGTAAGACGAAAGTTTTTATTGCAAAATATTTGTAATGCCGTCGGTGAGTACTTGCTTATTGAATCTGGCAGGGATGGCAAAAACCTGGCTATTGGTGGTGCAGCTGGGATTTGAATCTTACGTTCGCTCCAATGGAGGCAGACAAAACAAATAGAAAATTATTTATGAACTAGCGTCTGAGTTTCTTCTGTTTTCCCAGACTGAAATTTCTCCTAAAACAGACGTCTCGGAAGCGTTTCTCGGGGTCATACTGCTTTGTTTCTTCCAGTTTCTTCACTCTTTTGTCTAACTGGAGATTTAAGGCCTTAAGTCTGGTCGAAAAACAAAAGGCTCATAGACTGGTAAAAGTTGCATGGCACGCACTTGTTTGGGACTTGGATTCCTAGAAATAGAGCCTAGAAACAGCGAAAATATACCGGCATTAAAAATGTCCAGTTTTTTTTTTTAAATATAAAAACTCCGCGTCTCTAAGCAATGGACTAATAAAACTACGATTAAACATGCATGATGCATAGCATATACTGTATGTACAGGTTTAAACAGCATTTCAAAGTAAGAGTCCATTAATACTGCATGGAAAACTTTAAATTGAAATTAATCTTAGCTGCATTAGGAACCACCTCCTTAACTACAGGTACATGTTATACACTGAGAACCACCATCCCAATGCAAAAAATGTACGATATGCACGCACAGTTTTTACATTTTGTATGAATAAATGTAAAGTAATTAGGCTACATGTATCTTATCAAATTATTTCTTTCTTAAAATTATTTCGATCCAACCACATGTACGATGTTTTTCTACGAGTAAAACTTTGTTAGTAACTCGTTGGCTTTTTAACGTAAATTATTGATGTGCTGTAGAATTTGGAATTAGCCTGTTGTTCATTAACTATAACCAGAAGCCAAACATGGAAAAAAAACACCTGTAAATTATGCGCAATTTCGAAAATACATGTACTTTTTACGCAAAGATTACATGTACTGTAGGTAACGCAACTATGCAGGCCAAAAGAAGGACCTCAGATGAATGCTGCATAGTTTCTGCATCTCCCGCCCTTTTTTGGTTAACGTTGACCTCTAAAACTCAAGGGCGGTTGAAGGTCGCTTATGCAATGTTCGGTCCCTTGCCCAGCGCCCGAGTGAAATCCACCCAGAAGGCTGTTAGCTCATTAGGCCGACGCCATGAAGCCATTAGTGGCAGCGATTTGGGGGGTGCGAAATTGGGAGGAGACCCTTGTCGCTCCTGTCCAGCCAAGGGCCGCCATCGTTGACCTCCTTCTAGGATGCGGAGATGGTCCCCGAACTCCACCCTGCCTGTGTCCACTCGCTAATTGTAGCCAGGGGTGCCCATAGAACGGTCGCCTCCAGGTCAGTCGGCCATCTTGGGGCTATTGCACGTGCAATCCGGGTGAGCGAGGGGCAATCAGGTGCAGCATTGAAGGACCAATCCATCTTCACGTGTCTTACCCAACGCCCCCTAACCAACCACTCGAAATTTGGCGCGGATAAAGGTAGAGCGGTGGTGCAAGAGGGGAAAAACTAGGGGTTAAAGACCCATTCCCCCTCTTTTCAATTCTCTCCCTGGTGCACTGGGGGTATTCGGTCAATAGGGGTTTACAACGACGTACCTCTCCTCAATAAATATCCCTCCTTGTTCTGCCATCTTGGATGACAACATGGCGCAGGTAAGCCCCTGCCTGTGGTTTGACCGCCCTTGAACTTGAAGCATCCATTTTCGTTGGGAATTCTTCGAAGTCTACCCCCACTTCTTCTGCTGCCTTTCCTCGCCTCGCATTTTTTTAAACTCGGTAAAAAAAAGTTGAAAAACGAAACAGGTCCTTTTAGTGTCGACTTCGAGACCCGCGAGACTTCCTGGTGTGTGGTTTCTGAACCCTCCTTTTTTGCAGCCTCGCAATCTAGGGATGTTTGGCCTTTTAAGTCTGTCTCTTTCTGAGTCCCTGAAGAGACTGAACCCCAGACTGAAATTACGTATTCAAGATGGCCGCCTTTAATCTCCCTGCAAAGAATTTGAAACTCAACGGAAATTGGGTAATGAAGCAAGCATGCTGCTAGGAAATGTAAGACGCTGTCTTAAGTTAGGTACTGTAATTCTGAATTTAAACATGGATAAAGATCATCTCAATGGAAAAATTTTTGAGGATAGTTTTAGGCGTAATATTAAAATACTTTCGGCATTTACTTTTGGTAATTTACTAGGAATTATGAATTTCATATATTTTTTATATTAAAAGGGGTTCCTCTTAATTGCACGTTTTTATCCTCAGTTGATTCATTTTGTAATTCCAAAGATGTTTTTATTTAAAACTGTGAATTTCACTATTCCTAGTTGTTTACCTTCGTAAACAACTGGATATATTATAGAAGTATTTATGGAAAATATTTCGTTTTACGTCATAGACCACAGGTAGACCCTCGTTACTGTCTTAACAGTAACATTATATGGGCATTATATAAGGATGTGTGACAGTGTGGTTCAAACTGGCTACCAAAATATGCTATAAGTTTGACACGTGTCGAAATACGTGAACCATTGGACGTGACAATGATAAAAAAAAGTGAATGTACGTATCCTTGGTTGCCATCTTGGTTCTGCAGCATCTTTTATCCAGTTTGTGTTGTCGAACTGCGAAGCTGCTTCGAGTTAGGAAGGATAGGACGGAAAGCCGTTTGCATTTGCCAAATTAAGTACCATTTGCGCTAATGGTCATCAAAGGGTGGCGGTGGGCGACCAATGGCGCTGATTGCCTACTTCCGGTTATTGGTACTTTTCCATTTATTCGCATAATTGGGATCTCGTGACTGCGCCTCGCAGCCGAAGCGCACATCCCTCGCGCGAGGGGTTACCAGGGGGCGCTTCTGGAGGAAGTGAAGGTGCCCCTGGGTCACCCCGAAACAATTCCCCGCTTGTTCCAGCCTCCCCCTCAGACCGTGGGCTAATTACGACGGGCATTGAATCGCGAGCTTCACTGGAGCGTTTCGGGGAACTTGGCTGGATTCCGGTGACCTTTGGCCTCGCTTCATTTCTCTTCTGGCTGACGTCATGCTCGGTGTGTAGGTGGCGTGGCAACCCTTTGAGCCTCATCTGTCATCTCAAAGCCACGGGTGCCCCACCAGGGGGGGAAGGCCAAGATGGCGCGTGAAAAAAAACCAACTAAAGCCAAGATGGCGGCCAGCTCCACCGCCCCCGCTCCGCTGATGTCTCAGTTGGAGAAAACAATTAAAAGGTAGCCATTAGTGCTTTAAACAAAGGCCGTTAAGCGAAAATTTCAATTTGCGATGATAAAGGAAGAATGCGGCCCAATTTCGGGCATCTGTGTTTACCTTTGAGATGCCTTTGGCCGCCATCTTTGTTTACTTATTTTCTCATTTCCCGTCCATCAAAGCTCGTTTATTGTTATCTGATGACAAGACAGGGATGGACGTGAGTCACGAGTTTTAACTTCGCATCACGAGCGAAGATTATCCATTAATTGCTCGAACGGTGCAGGAGTTGGATCAGGATTGGAGCTTGGCCGTTGAGAGCCTACTCCCCGAGCCAGTTGATACATTGAACTCGAGTAAACTGTGATTAACAGAAATAGCACTGTATCGATTGGAAAGATAATCGATACCAATTGCACATAGTAATATTTGCATAGTTTCATATTAGCGATGGTAGTATTATACATTTACAGTTGTGCATCATTTTGAATTTGAGTGCTCAATTATGACGGTTTGCGTCGCATGTCGTAGTCTGCGATTAAGTGCTCTTGTAACAAGAGGAAACGATTAAAACGGTGGATTAGAAACTTTTATTCGCAGGGTTTTCACCGAAGATATACGAAAGTTGCAACTAGTTATTAGTACTTTGTATAGAACTCAGCGCGTCCATACACCACAATTAAGCTGTGTTAAAATATAGTCGTAATTACGGCATGATATTCGAGCCAAAGACTCATTACCATTGCCATGAAATTGTTTTTTAATCTGAAAATCGCCTAGAAGATGATGAATGCCTCCATGTTGTTGTGTTTTTATGGGACCGCCACGTTGCATGACGCCCGTTTGGCATTCATGCCCAGTTTGTTAAATAAAAGAGGCTTCTTATACTTTGCGCGCTTCTTAATAAGATGAGAATTATGCGATTGTGCAATGCGCTAATTTTCAACCCTATCGTTTGAAGGACATCTTCAAGGAAGTTTTTGATGAAAGTGAAGCATAAGTTACCGTATAATTTCTTGGAATTTACCCATTTCAAGTACATGTTCATATTCATTTGCAACAAAAATATTGCCACGATGAAATGTGATGGTTAATTTTTGCAGGATTATTTAAAACACGTATACGTGGAATACAATCGAAGGTAATTTGCTGAATTTGGCATTGGGTGTATTCTGATGCTCGGATGATCTTTCTCAAAAAACCACTTTGACTAATGCAAATGGCACCGTATAATTCCTTGAATTTCCCCATTTCAAGTACATGTACACTGCATGTACCTGCTCATTAAGACTCATTTACTATACAAAAATATTGCCACGATGAAATATGATGGTTAATTTTTGCAGTATTATTTAAAATACGTGGAATACAATCGAATGTAATGTGCGGAATTTGGCATTGGGTGTATTCTGATTCTCGGATGAGCTTTCCGAAAAACCACTTCCACTAATGTACATGTAAATCATGGTACAATTTATTCCTTGGTAACATTTTTGAGATGAAACAGAAAACAACTGAAGCAAACCATCGATGCATGCCCTCCAGAATACAAGTTGGTTGATTAAGAACACTAGTTGGTTGATTAGTAGTATTGCAGCGAATTGCATTCTGCATTGTGTTGACAATTCATCGTATATAATTTATATGAAAACATTTGAAATTTTTCAAGTTCAAGAACTGAACCAGTCGAGATTTCCAAAGCGTTGCTAACGCAGGCTTTCTGACCAACCCTCTTAATTAGCGGCGAGTACACGCCATTTCCGGTCAGCATCTCCAGTTTCGGCGCTTTTCTTCAGGTGTCCTCCGCTCATCGATGGTCATTCTCACGGGGGTCGCTGCCCATCCATTAGCTACTAATTACCGGTCTTAATTAAATGCGAGCCGTTGTTAATGGCCCACACAGCGTGCTCCCACATCCCTCTTTTCGTCCCGTGCATTCCTGTGGCCGGTTCCACCTGTGGGATCCTCGGCATACCTTCGCCATTCTTCCTTTGTACTTTTTATCTGCTCGGAATTTCGGTTGCGGTGGCCGGTCTGGCGCCACGTGAAATCTGATTCCACGAATCCGTCCACGCGTGGCCGAACGGGAAGACAGATTCGGACGGAGGTGGACCGCATTTTTTTTCCTTCCTCCGGACGGGGGTTTGTCAAATCCCCGCTGGGATGTCCGACCTTTTGCTCCGCGCTCGCACTCGAAGGCACATCCGAAATGTGCAGTTAAAATTTGCTTCGTTTCGTACCTTTTACTCGCCCACCCATTCCGGTCTGCATGGTCGTGTTGTCCACTCTCATGTTCGTCTCGTATGCGTATTTTTATTGACCGGCTTGAATTTGCCAACAAGTTATTCTTGAAACTGTTGCTAATGGTAAGAGGTGCATACAGTATTGTTTAGCACGTTGTAGCCCAACCAAAGACTCTATAGTAACATTGGTCATTCTGACATGGGTCCATTCACATAATTTTGAATTGGCAATAGATGATTCTCATCATCTTTGAAGGCAAACCGGACAGAATATTATGTGATCTTCAGTTTGACCAGTTTATAGTTTGACGAATTAAACCAATGATTTTAGCAGATCATGCAAAATGTTAAATTAGCAAGTTGGCTGGTTTTGTTGCAATGACAGAATTCGGCAGTTTCTGACTTAAGAAAGTTATTCATATTTTTGACGAAATGTCTCTTGTCTGATTTCATATGGGATGTCAGTGTTGAATAGTATGTAGTTGATGAGTTGACTTGAAGAAAAAACTGCTTCTTGGCCTATAGGTATTTCATATCCTCTGATGCACGGTGAGAAATTGTTGCAATTGAATTCAATTTCCGTACACAAAACGAAGCTTGGCTATTTTGTTGCAAGATCAGTGCCATTATTATTTGCTTATTGGTTCGCGTAGGTGTCATTTGATTATTATTTTATAGTTGTGAACATTGTTGAGTAGGATATTTAAAGTCCATTTGGCGTGTAGGGTGTCGATGATGGATTGTTAAAATTATCATTACAAGTTCGCAAATGAGTACTTTTCCTTTTCGCTAGCTATTTGGTATGCTAATTCCGTTACATTGTTCGACAGGGGTAGTTTTTTTTTGCTCGATAAATAGGTCGGGTCTGCTAAAGTAGGCCTGTTTCCTCGAATTGTCATAGGTTGTAATAGATCTCATGAACGACGTGTCAACACTTGTTACCTGTCCCGTTCACTCAGATTGAGCATGGTGGCCCACGCCGAATTTACATTTATTGAAATTTATTTCACTCGTACCTTTTTACCCGTATAATTTGTTGGCCTTTACGATTCCTGACCGGACACTCCGGATTTAGGAATTGTAATTAACCAGATAGTCGTGGTTGATTTCGCTCGGTAGAGGGCGTGCTCGCTGCTGTAGATTTGCCAGTGGAGACTATGTGATAAAAATACCAAAATGCAGCTTATACACATACAGTAGTATTGAAGAAAATTTTCAGAAATACTTATTTTATAATTAGAATAACACTAAAATTGTTCAAACACTTTATCGTTGTTTAGTATGTAGACCCAAGATGCCAAAATGCGCCATTTTGGATGGACTATCACCGTTCTATATTTTGATATAAAATGACTTAGAAAAATATTTTCTAAATGAATTTTGTTCTATACTTATAAGTAGACCAAAATTCATTTGGAAAATATTTTTGTGAAATTCTACATGACATAAAATTCTGTGAAACGGAAATTTTAGTTCCTACTTATATTGCCAAATGAATGAAGATTGAACAGTCCCATTTTCTTGAACGCTACTTTGCATCACTTTTTCTTGACTATCCCACTTCTGCTTACAGTAAAGGTCAATAAGTGATACTGGATGTCTTCGGACAGCGGGTATTGCTACGAGTTTTGGCATTGTTGAACTTGTATAGGTAATGAATACATCCTCAGTATGCTTAGTCGACTGTGATATTTGCTGTATAGGGTGCAACTTATTGGGCGGATTTCGAGCAGTTGGCCCATTTTTATTTTTTTCTTGTTATAGCTGGTCAATGCCTAATTGATTACGTTTTTGTTGTAGATGCATGCCGCACGATCCTTTTGTGGCCTTTCTGCTTTCTGGTTAATTTCATGCGAGTTGCTTTTTTCGCACGCTTAGTTGCCTTTGGCGGCCATGTTGTTTCGCTCAAGTTGTACCAAAATCCTGATAATTCATTACCGGCACATCCGCCATATAATGGGCAATAAGACAAGGGTGCGCAGCTTTCTCCCGCGATTTCTCGAGTATTACTGCATGGCTTCATTTTGCCTTCCATGTACATGTACATGTATGAGTTTTAAGTTTTCGGGTTTCGTGGTGCTTGCGTTTCGACCGAGAAATCTACCTGGACGAAGTTCCAGCTGAGCGAATTTGTTGGTTGAATAGCCCCTTCCTTCCGCTTTGCATACCAAATTTGGTTCATCACGTTGGAACAATTGAATTAAATATTAATGAAGCTGGGAACTCTGACCTTTCATTTGCGGTAACAATTGAATGCTCTACACTTTGTTGCAAACATTTCGACTTTGCTTACAGAACTTCCGAAACGACCCAGAACGTGGCCCTCTCGTGCTAGCTTCTGTCCGTGTTTATTTGTAAGCGTACGGTATGTATCACCGTGATTTTCAAATAAGTCACGTGACGCCACGTTGTCCAGTTGCGAAGTTTTTGAGGTGTCATTCATGATACATTATTGAGCTTCAAAACCATGGAAGTGCCACCTTTGCTGCGAATTTATGACGTCACTCATTATTTGCTGCCGCTTTTTTGGCAAAGTTATGGTACTAAATTAAAAAAATCAAATAAACCATTACGTTAACATTACAGTAATTTTTTATATGATGCATCTTGAGGGTTTTTACGACCTTTCGCTCGAAAGCTTCCAAACGACAATAAATTTAAAAATGTTCCAGCAAGAAAGCTCTGAATGCGGCTAGACGATTGATTTTACAACCTAACATAAAATTCAAGCAAATTCTCCAAATCAGACATATTTTCGAAAATCAGGGACGTGTGTCGAAGTGGAAATGGCTGCTAACATGATTACATGTATATTGAACATGGATGATGAATTAATCATTTTTTCGTTGAACAATTTGAACGACTTGTTGGCAAAAGTGTGGCTGTTTTGTAATTCGTCTACGGATTTAATCAATCTCCACTTAAACAGTTTTCCCCCAGACCTGGAAATCCTTGGAAAGCCAGGGAACTTAAAAATGTCTGGAATAGTTAAGGAAGTATGACTTAATTTTGAAAAAGTCAGGAAAATTCAAGGTATTAATGTAGTCACGATTCAAAAAGTAATGCTTTCAATTGGTTAATTAGCTCGGCCCATTTGCCAATTTTTTTTTTTTAATTTTCCCTGTACAAATTTTCAAAATTTCACGAATTTTTGAGGACCCATTTGTGAAATTTTCAACAGTTTCTGAGGACAAAATTGCAAAATTTTTAACACATTCCAAAATATTGAATATATGCTGAATCCTGTGTCGATTTCGCAAAATTGTGGATAACATTGGCAAATATCAATTTTCATTTTCATTGGTCAGAGTAATTTGTTTAAACACCTGGAAAAGTAAGGGAAGTTGAAAATGAAATTTCTGGGGGAATCCTATTAAAATCATTGCATTTTCAAAATATTGACAACTCCCAAAATACAGTGAACAAAATCTGGAAGTTAGATTTTACCGCAACTCAATTACACGGGGTACCGTGTGTTCGGAAAAGGTTAAACTCATTTTTTGGTTTTTTGGAAAACAAGCAATGCGTTTTACTCGGGCTGACCCCGTGTTTTTCGACGTTTTCCTTCTTTTTTGGGTAGTTAGGCCAAGCATGAACGGTTTCGGTTCGAGCAAGTGGACTTTTAATGTTTCGCTTAGGCCCGGTGGTGGGGGCGCTCCGTGGAATAATTAACACTAAACTATAGCCTCTGCTGCTCATGCGTGTGATTAATGCCAATATGCCGACTGACCCTCTCCCCATTTTTTCCCCTCCCCTGAACGTGCAGTTTCGTCTCCCCACGGGTAACCCCTAGTCCAGGCTTTACCCGAGAGGAAATTCTTGAGGGTAGCCTTGCTCTTGGCTCGGGGGGGTCAATGTTCAACGACATTTCAAAGCCTCCTTTCATCGTTGCATCGTACGGGAGGGTGGGCACCGGGCTAAGGGTCACGTCCAATGGGGACGTTGCTCTGACCACTATGGCCAGGTCAAGGACTTTGCCGAGACTCGCGGACAGCGTCATGCATTAAAACTCGTATCGATAGGAATCCCCCACTGGTCAGTTCTCTCGCCGCTGCTTTTTTAATTGATTGCCGCGGAGGGTCAACTGCTGGATACGCTTTTTATTCACCCCCCCCCCCCTTCAATTGATTTCAAACCGTTCGGCAACATTAAAACCTAATTTGAATAAATTGCGCTGGCTTTATTACCCTTCTGATCCACTTAACCTTTTTTTTACATTGAGAGGAAAGGGAAACTGCCTTCGTTTTCGATTCAAACTGCGCCACTCGTACTTTACATAACTGACCACGAAAGAGAAAAGTGCGAGAATTCGCTAAAGGTGACGCAATAAAATGCAAACCAATGTTCAACTTTCATTTTTGATTTATGCCCGATTACGATTCGTGAATAATTGCACGTTCTTGAAATTACGGGGAGATTTTGAGAGGTGTTTCAGCACAAACACGGCGTTAAACTCGGTGTTCTTGAGGAAGCTTGAGGTGGGGACACACCGAGGAAAGTGAAACTGGAATGCAAGTTTCCAGTTACGTTAACTGAGTTTCCAGTTTCGGCAACAAAGTTTCATTTTTGTTTCCTTGGCGTATTCCTACTTTTAGCTGCGTTCACGTTGGACTTGTTTTCCAGTCGCTTGCCATTGGAAAACCAACTACAAGGTCAGAGGCAGAAGTCTGTTAAATCGGCACTAAGGGTGGGAGCACATTGAGACTTTTAAATTAAGAAATTTACTTACCGACCACTGGCGCCACCCAGCGGGCTTACAAG